>JANHGB010054929.1:1232-69306 GCA_026283785.1 Coracopsis vasa
TGAATGCTCTACTTGCCAGATTAAAAGAAGGCCTGTAATAATATTTTTCCTAGAATCATAGAATGGTTTGGGTTGGAAGGAACCTTAAAGCTGATCCAGTTCCAACCCTGCTACCATGAGCAGGGACATTTTCCACTAGACCAGGTTGCTCAAAGCCCCGTCCAACCTCGTCTTGAACACATCTTAAATGTGGCTTCTTTTTGCATGACTGTGTTTTAAATGGATGCAGCTATATTTTTTGGCTACCAAATCCAGTTTGTAGAGGGGTGCTGAGACTGCAGCTGATCAACTACCCATGTGATGTGGGCAGAGAAACAGGTAGTTGCACACTCCAGCTCAAGTATGACCATAAACAAGCAGATCTAAAACAGAAAAATCCCTCCTGCTTAGAAAACCAATGGAACTAAGACTCTTTGATCCTCAAAATTTTCAAGGTCAAGGATGGGGGCATCTAGGAAGTTAAATTGCTTCAGGAATGAAGGACGGATGAGCAGAAATTCATGGGATTGGAGCTTGGCTTGTTGTCTTTCTAGCAACAGTTCCAATCTTTCATCCTCCTTGTGTGCGCGACCTGAGCCAGCTAAGCTGCGGTTGCTTGATTAACCTTGTTTCACCGACTAGGCAACATGACTGCTGCAGCCAACAGAGAAGGCAGTGCCCCTCTATAAAATGGGAATAATGATTCTCCTTCCTCTTCTAAAGGTTTTGAAAGATACAGATGAAAGTCTTACACAGGAAGTAAGATCCTATATTAAAACAAGACTGCGATATTGTTTGCCTGCAAAGAAACAAAGGTTACATGTTTCAAAAGTTTGCACAGTAAGTACTTACAAGCAGCACATTGTTTTTCATTACCAATGATTTGTTTTCTTGCAGAACAACTTCTTCTAAAATATTAAACATAGTCAAAGTGACTAATGCATTTTTTTAATCTAAGAATTGCTCAATTAAAAATTTACAAGGCACGCAATTTTGATTTCTGCCGACAATAGTCAAAACTTGTGTATAAAGATTAATTACTTATAAAGTAAAACACATCTTTTAAGAACTGACATTAAATTTGCATCTGCACTGTATGTTGGATTTTATTCTACTCTCTTTAAGCAAAGGACTTCTGGTGGACTTTTTGTAGAGTTTTAAACTGCTGATGGAAATGCATCTTGCGAATTGATGAGTGCTTGAACTAGCTAAAACCAAAAAGGAAACCATATTTTTACTTGGTTTCTGATGCATTCATTATAGCCTATGGATATCCTAGTTAATAGTATAAAAGGTATACTGACCTTTTAACTGCATTGTATTATTATGAATTATTATCTTACATCAAAAGGTAATTGTATTTCATATAAAATTAACCAACTTTGTTAAAATCTACTTTAAAAATGTTTGTGCGTTTTAAACTATGCTATAACGTTTTGTACTGGCTCTACATGACTGAGGTTTCTAATGACAGGAAAATAGATATTTCTTTTACTATACCAAGGCTGCCCTCTAGAGTCTCATTGGGCCCAATTAATCTCTGGTGTAACTTTCTCCAGATCAGCTTTGAAATGTACACATCTCTACAGGCCCTATTATGCAGTGCTCCAACTTGAATGATGCAACACTTGCTTGCATATGTAGGTAATACAATTTCAAGACAAAGATGGGAAATCTTTCTTCACTTACTATGAGATCTGATAACACGTTTACTTGTAAATTAAAAATTTACTTGTAGACTCTTTACTGCACATATTTCGCATTCCAAGCCAGATGTAAAATATTAGGGAAATGATGAAAAAGAGAATAGTTTTAATCTCTTCCTAAAACCACATGAGAAATGTCTGTGTCTATAAAAGATGACAGGGGGAATGAATGCAGGATAACTGAATTAGGCTGGTACTTGTTCTTTCTTTACAAGTGTTAAAAAGCAGCACTTCTCCCCTCTGAGGGTTGGATTAAGCTTCCACTGAAGCCAATGGCAAACCTTAAGTAATCAAGGAAACAGAATTATTGCACTGATTGCCAGAAGCATTTGTATTCAGTTGTTAAATTAATAATGGGTATCTGGTTCAATAAACAGTTGTGTTTCCCGTTAAATTGTAACTACAGTGCTGCTTCCTATTACGTATCAATATATTATACAAAAAAGGCAGGGGAAAGAGGACAAATGTGAAGTAAAGAGACTCACACAATATGGTTTTAAAATATATGATGCAATGAAACGAACTCTTAGTGCTTTAAGCCATACAGCACCTTATATTGTTGAGAGATCCTCATTTTCAGATTAAAAGAATGTAATCCTTAATTAAAACTCTATAATTTAAATCAAGGGATATAATAAGAGAGTAAGATTTTCTTTTTCATTCCTCAAAGAACTGAATTTTCACTTTTTTTCCTGTTTCACAGCTCCCAGTAGGAATGGCTTATTAAAATCAGGTTGCACTTTGCATTTACTATATATTCTGAGGCCAGTCAGGGATAAATAGTCCCAGCAAGCTAACTGAAATTGGATTCATTTAGATAAAGCCAAAAGGATTTGGCCTTACGTTGATATTTACAGCAGATGCACATGAGACTGAAACTTGGCTTATTGAATTATTTACTGGAATCTGCATTTCTTCAATAAAGTTTGTCTTTATTCTGATCTTTCTGTATGAAGTAACAAAAAAATCAATTTGGACAATGATCAGTGGTGCAGAACAAGTAATTGATTTTCTTGAAACTATGATTTTGCTGAGAATAAACCCCAGTTACTTCATCATTCTGTACTATATGGTCCCACGTTCTAGTAATGTAACTGCACCAGTATCTGTCTTACCAGGGAGATCTAAAACCATTCTCGTGTAAGCACCAGGGCAGTTATTCTCAGCTGCTGTGTCTCGTATGTGAAGAGTTACAGGCAGTCATTTTGTCATTTTGGACATGTAGGATGAATTTCACATAGTGAGGGCAGGGCATGCAGGAGAAATACTATACACACAGAATATACAAGGGCCTTTACTTTGCTTGGGTAGGTTGCACGCAACCTGGGAAATATTTCCTTGGTATAACAATGCAAAAAATTGCAAACATTATGTTACATGTTGTAGGCTTGAATTGACAAAAACACCTACTAAATAAACTTTTTTTTTTTAATTTAAAGAGTATTTGGTGTTAAATCTGACGGCAACTGCAGTCAGTGGAAATCTTTCCATTGGCATGTGTTGGCTTCTTACCTGTTCCTTCTTCTCCTCTGTACATTTGAGATGGCAGGAATCAATTTAGACCATCTCCTAAACTCATCTACACAATCTAATAATCACAGAACACTGGATAAGGAATACAAAAGCCTCATACATCTCCATGCTGTTTCAAGAAGCCACTTTTGATATGACTTTCTTCAGTACTTCCCTTGACAATAAAGGGAAAATATGCTACATTTCTCACTATCTCTTTTAAATTGGAATAGGTTTCTTATTATTCTTTATAGTTTGGATTCTCTTTTCCTGTCTGTGCCTTGGAAATACTTGTAGTGATTCCCTAGATAAAGATATGCTTTTATCTTTTAGGGAGTATTGATTTTTTAAATCTTCTAATTTTGTTGCCTTCATGCTGATCATTTCTCATTATTAGGCCCCTTTTTCATTAAAGTGGAAACAGACATTTTAGGAAAAAAAGCTCAGTACTGATTTTGTTGAAACCAGGACAGTGACACAGCAGTGACATCAAACATTTTTCCCCACCTAGCCTTATTACAAACAAAATTTCACAAATAATGGATAATTCACTGGATTTGAGTGCTAAACAGAAGAGTTGTTATGTTTGCACTGTTTAGAAAGATATGAGGCAAGAATCAAGAACATGTGGCTGGTATAAGAGGAGCTCTAGTTCCTGCTCTTCTTCTTCATATTTGCCTACAGATAATTTTCTAAACCCGTATTTCAATACTGAAATAAGTAATTTGCCTTTAAAAATGCTGATGATTGAGATGTCCTCAAAGACATGCTTGGACTACCTTAAAAATTTAACTGGAATGTTCAACTAGAAATTAAACTACAAATTTGGAGAAACAACACCAAAACAGTTTTCAAATGGGAAAATCATATGTTCCCCCATGTTATAATTTCTTCCTCGTATTCTTTTCAGTACTAAAACCTTCAGATTAACTATTTTGTCAAGAAAAAGAAAAGAAGAATAAATTGAGCGCAAGCAGTTAACTTTTCTGTTGAAACTTTCTTTCTTCCATTTATTTTCTCCTCCCATAATACCTTTCATTTAACCAAATATGTTTCTTCCTACATCTTGTCAATATCAAATTCGTCCTCTCCCTCTAACATCCATCTCTGATTCTTGTTTTAACTTTTTAAAAATATCTATTACTGATCCTAAACCCCAACAGTGTGACGGAGGAAGAATCATAGCATATGCAATGTCTAAACACACCATTGTAAAGTTATTGTGGTATTTAAGCTGGTAGACAAGAGCACTAGGTTTGTGTGTCCACCTGCGTTTCTTGCTCTTGCTACATAACACTGACTTCGGCTAAGGATTAAAGACATGGTTTTTCTTCTATAGTGCAGAGCTCTAGTTAATCTAAAGTAAATTCAGAATTTGGGATGAATTCTTCACTTATAACTACTGAGGGCACAACACAAGCCTGACTGCTGTCCCAAAGAGAAAACCAAAATACACACTGGAATTTTGTCCCTGTGTGGTGGATGAGCCTTGCTGGCTCATCAGCACAGGAGGTGCACGCAGAAACCATATCTCTGGAGACAATGTGTGCTGCATTGCTCTGACTTCCCTGTGAGTCTGCACCAGGGATACTGGAATTAAGACAGATCTTGGAGGGATTAAAGCTTATACGTTTGATATTACTTTTACAAAAGCAGTTTAAAATAGCCACTTAGAAACTTTCTAGATTCTGAGATACTCTTCTGAGCTGGCATGGTCTCATTTTGAATTTATACGATCTCCACAGTAAATTTTGAACTCTCCTCAGAACTTTCTTCAAGCTTTCTCTAAGGATCTTTCTGAATTCTTCCCTGTAATTAGGATCATCCAGGTAACAGATAACTTATCCCTTGCATTTCTTGTTCCATTATTCTTTGGATCCTAGAGGATGCACTGGTTACCCTCCTCCGTAGTCCTTCACAGGTGGTATTGACTTTATAGTCCCCACAACCTCTCACAATACCTTCACTGCATGAAAGGCAAAGCCCTGCACTTAATCATGAGTCTGTAGTTTGTTCTGGTGCCTTTCCACAGGCTGCTGTACTATGTGTGCCACAGGTCTGGCTATGAAAGATAGAGGAACTGCATTGTCGGCTGCAGCCAGTCCTGAAGTTCCTACATTCTACCACTGTATGTCTGTACTAAATGTCCCTGCCTGACATTACGCTTGTGCTCCCCAGTACAGTCTTAACTTTGTAGCTAATTTTTTGATCATGTAGAACAAACTTCTACTACAAATAACTCCAAAAGTAAATAAATAGATTTGTAGGTTGCATGCACAGACTGCATGCCCTTGGTAATAAATGCAGGTTTTTTGGCCTTATTACTATGCTGGGGAAAAAGCATCTACTTTTGTCCCTCAGTAGTCACAGGTGTTTGTACCCCTAGAAACACAGAGGAAGGTGCATATAAATGCTGTCCTGCAGCCATAACCCTGTTCCTGTGAGTGAAAAAGATCTTAAATATAGTTCACTGGAACATAGAACTAGGACCTTCCTTGAGTCCAGGCCCTTGATATCACAACAGCTGTATCCTAGAACTGATTTAATAAATGTATTTGATTTCATTTCAAAGTTAGGTCTTTTTAACTGCAATGATGGCTTAGGGACATTTTCTACTTTCAGGTCTAAATGCATTTATGATATTTGAATGTCTATTTCTTCTTACGCCAACACTGTCTTTTACTGTACATAGTTGTTTCTCCTCATTGTGTTTACACACTTGATATATTTATAGACTGCAATCACAACCTCCTCCGTACTACAATCTACTTAAATAAACAAGCCACCCTTGGCAATGTCCTTTCTATAAAGATGGATTCCCTGTTTTTCTAGTCTTCTTAGTAGCTTCTCTGTGCTCCTGATCCAATTTCAGTTCATGACTTCTGGGCACGGATAAGAAGAATCACCTGCAGTAACACTAGGTAGAGCCTTGCAATGTCAACATGCAATGTTCGCATGCAAAATAACTAGCCCTTCTCCAACTCTACTGCCTCTCCCTGCAGTATTCCAGAATTCCTCAGTATTTACAGAGCTTTTGTCTTTGTACCAGTGTCATCAGAATAACTTCAACACAATTGCGATGTGCAATCATGAAAATATTAAAAAGGTTGACCCAAAATTAGTTGATAAACTGAGCCCTTCAAATTTCATATTTTACCATATTTTTTCTTTCAATTGAGTTCGATTGTCTTCTCCAGTTTTGCCACATCATCTCAAAACTATGGACAGTGTGAGTGGAGATAATAATTTGATATGAGTCCTAGTGATTCTTCCAGTTCTAGTGCAACCAGTTCTGTACATTTATACTGAACAGCCTTATTAGTTGTGTGGGGATTTTTCCCCCTGGAAGATTCATAGGAGATTTGCAAGTCATTGCCATTATTGACGTGGGTGTGAGAGGGTAGCACCAGAGTTGTCAGCATGCCCAGATAAAAGGAGTGATATTATTTTGGCCTTGTCCACCCACAAAACGCAAAGTGTCACTCACAGAAGGGGCTGATGTGCTGTGCCTTCACGTTGATCCAGACTCTCTGTGATTCATTTTCAAGACGTTTGCATGCACCATTTTGGTAATTTCACACACACACACGTGCACAGACATTACTGCTGCCTTGGAGGAAGAAGAAACAGAGTGGGAGTAGGGGGTGTATCGGGAGGGGTTGTTTATGTCTGTTGTGCAGTCTGAGAGTAAAGTTAGGAATTAGATTTAGGAATTGGATTTAGGAATTAAACACTGCACCGCTGTGCTGCTTGGCTGCACTACTGACTATCATATTCTTGGAAGAGAAACATTAATGTGGTCCCTGATAGGTGACTTACCTGAATGAAGGAAAAATACTGTGACAGTAACAGCTAGTGAGTGTGAGTCAAAATTAATATTGCAGGATGAGATGTCTACTTTCTTGAATTTATAATTGCTTGGCAATGAAAATACGAGATTATAATTGTCAGATACTCTGCTATTCCTGACTTGGTCTTGCTATCATTTTCAGCACTCATGATTTGTTTGAAATTTGTTTCTCAGCACTCATGATTTGTTTCAAGAACTGCAAAACTCAAATGTCAATGGAGCTTTAAACTGTCCTATTACTAAAACTATATGACCTGACTTTAAGAAACCACAATAAAAAGAACAGTGGAGTAACCCTTAAACAGAAAAACCTTTTTTTGGTTTTCTGATTGATTAGACTGATGATTCTGTCTACCAAAATATTACTTCTGGATGCACCAGTTTCTATTAAATAGAAACTTTAAAAATGCCCCAAAGGAGTACCATTTTATATTTAGTATATTTAACAGGGTCAAATTATCAGTATATATATTTATATATACATAATTGTAATTTATATAATTTACTATATACACAATAGTGTTTAAACCATTCTACAAGAAAACTTTGCTTGCCACATGGATCTTTTATTGACCTGTGTTTATTGTTTTGAAGACCACAAGTTTTATACACCTCTTAGTACTTAAAACACTGTGCTTGCATGTTCTGGACACTACAAAAAGCTGTTCCCACACTGAAAATACGTAATCACAAACAAAAACGTTAACCCTGCCTAACTGCTTCTAGTGGAAATGCTGCCTGGCAAGAGCAGCATTGAGCTGCATGACACTTCCTTACGAGCGCACATAGCGGTACTCAAAATAGGGCAAAATCATTTTCCCTGGCCCACTCTAAGGGCTTCATTTTAGTCTCCAAGTGCACCCATGCAACCCCAGGTTATTCAGGGAGGTGACTTTCCATTAACTTCACAGAATGCCCATTCAAGGGATGCCCCATCCCTGTAAGTCTTCAAGACCAGGCTGGATGGGGCTTTAAACAACCTGGTCTAGTGGAAGTTGTTCCTGTCCAATAGCAGGGAGGGTGGAACCAGACGATCTTTAAGATCCCTTCCAACTCGAACCGTTCTGTGATTCTGTGATTCTATGATTCTATGAACAGCGTTTTGAAGTTTGGGTAGGATATCACTGTTTTAACAGTTAAGCGATGTATGGTACCTTCTTCATTCTGCAGCTGTTGGAAAATCTCAGAAACAATAATGTTTTTGTCCGCTGCACTTTTCTATGTTTTCAAAGAAGCAACATGACTTACCTTATGTTTAACTGCAAAGTATAAGTGCAGTCTGTAACAAATAAATGTAAGCGGTGTAGGCTGGAGCCCTGGGACACATATTACTTATACATATCTTGTTGGTAACAGAACATAAATACTTCACTAAAGTCTCCATTTGTAATTTGTGCTGAACGTTTCTGAACATATGAAATATGAATTACATTTTGTAATGGCCCTTTGTGTTGAGGTCTAGCGGGAAAATATTGTTCTCCATGAGACAAAGTAAATTGCAATGATTCCTGAAGGGACTTGACTTTTGTACAAGAAAATACATTTAATCTGACATAGTTACTCTAATGATCTCTCATGTTATCTTTTATTGAACACAAAATGAGGTACAGCCATCAAAGTTTAGCATGCTGCTGAGTGCACCATCATTAGATTACCAATACAGGGTAAAGGGAATTTACTTAACTCTACACACTTTTAGGGACTCACAAGTTTAGTAGAATGGTCTGTACCACCTGCTATTCAAAGTAGCAAGGCTTGCAAAATGTACTTTTAGAAACATGTACACTTGAAAGAAGTTAGAAACAATCATCCTGTCTTCACATGTAAGAGACATCAAGGGATCTCTTAAGAGAGGGCTAAGAGGGGAACTATCACTCTCTTCAACTACCCACCAGGACATTTACAGAGAAGGCAGAGCCAGACTTTTCTCAGAGATGGACAGTAAAAGGACAATGGATGATAGGTTCAAGTTGAAAGAAGGAAAATCCCAACTTGATATTAAGAAAAAATTTCACAATGAGGTGATCAGACATCAGAAAAGGTTGCCCAGAGAGGCTGTGGAATTTTCTTCCACATGGATGGAATTTTCTTCCAGGGGATGCTCCAAACTCAACCAGAAAAGGCCGTATGCAACCTGGTCAAATCTCTCTCAGAGCTAGATCTCACTTCACAGAACCCTTCTCTGGGTTGGGCCAGATGACACCAAAGGTCCTTTCTCACCAGAGTTATTGCATGATTCTATGATCATATTGTAGTTTTTATCATAATTATAATGTATCTATTATGTGAATCCTCTTTTCATCTGTAAAACGGAGTATATTCATCTGTGACAGATATTTTGAAGAGTACAGCACAGTTCCATATGAAGAATACAAAATTACAATTGTCTTATATTATAAATATAACTAATAATACTTCTTTATGGTAAAAATCTGCAACCAGTTAGTTATATAAGAATGAATCAGCTTCAGCAGAGTATTTTATTAGCTCTTAACAGAATATTTGACAGCATAATCAGATGTTTTATTGTTTTGATATTCTTAATACACAGATGATTGTTATACATGAACTTCATAACTATTTTGCTATGTCCATGATATCCTTTTCTTCATCTGATTATTGCTCCTAATCTCAGCACAGGATGAGACAGCACTGTGTAGAAGTGGTGGGGGTGGGGGGAGAATTATAATGTGCGTAAATGAAGCCTGCTGTAGCTACACTTTAGAGCCTTTTGTTTGTTTTGCTCAGTTTGGTTTGGTCTATCTATCTTCCTCCCTAAAGAGGGATCAGACATTTTTCTTTTTTTAATATTCTCATTTGCATAGCTTTTGCAAACAACTTTTGTCTTTCTTAAACCCAGGAATATCAGCTCCAACCTCAAAGCAAGCTCAGAGGAAACAGCTGCACCCTGTAACATTGATTTTAGTTAAATTAGCACAGAGAAAAGGTGTTCCTGAGACTTGCAAAGACCTTTTTACAAAACCCAGGATCACATGTTTAATAGTATACAGTTTCATTCCAGGTTTTTGATGCTTTGAAAAAGAATTTGTAGAACTATATAGCCCGTAGCAATATTCAACATAACATTAAAGATTAATCTCAGTTCTATTGTAATACTGTCATACAAAGCCCAGCAAAGGTTTGTGGCATTCACATACTTTTCCATGCCTTCACACATCTGACTTTATTTCATGTTTGATAGTGGCAATTTAGTATTTTAAGTTTATAATGCTTGTTTTCATTATTATATCCTTTTAATGTGCTAACTATACTTTCAACTTTACGTTTTCACGAATGTGATTTTGGGATGGAATTGGAGTTTTTATTTTTATTCTTGGATATAAGGAAATGAATAAAGCAAAAGTCTCCAAGCATAAAAAAGCTGTTACTCATGTAAGACCTTGTCTTACTTAGCCTTGACCTTTTGAGAAGTTTGGAGTAGTTAAAAACTTGCCCTTGGTAGCTTGGCGTAGCTTTTTGTAGTAGTTGGGGTTTTTAAGTTACTTTTCAAGCTACTGAGGCATTTCAATGGTTAGGATGAACTCTGAAACAAAATAGAGAGGTAGGAAGCAGGTGTATCAGCTGAGAGAGAGAATTAATTAAGGAAATTCACAACTATTGCTTAATTCTGGGGCTTTTTTAGTGTAAGTATAATAGTCTGCAGAAAACCAGAAACACTTCTATTTACATTGCAGTCAGTTTCCATTATAAATCTGTATTTATACTTCTTTCTAAAATTGTCCTTGACAATTTATATTTTAGTTGAACGTCATTATATCTTATTCTGAAGGCAAAAGGAAGGAGTTTTGCATATTTTAAAAAAAGTAATTAAAACGCGGTATCCCAGTCATTTTTAGGTCAAGCTTTTAAGTGAGTTTCATTTATGTATATATTTCTTAGAGGAATTTTACTAAAAAAAATGCCCATTAATAATTTTGTGAACTTTAATATAAATGTCAATAACAGCTTTCTTTCATATTTCCTTCAAATTTCACATGCCACTGACATGCAGAAAAGGTTCTAGTTAAACAATGAGTATAGCATTATTCAGTTACAGATTATTTCAAGCCCCATTGCTGCTACTGAAGTGTTACTTGGAATTTTGTGTCTGTATTCCAGAAAGGTGAATCTGATATGGATCATGTGCAAGATAGGGACCATTTGGCTAACACCTCTGGGACACAGAGAACTCCTGCCAGATACCTGGGAGGACAGAGGCTGCAGTCCTCTAGTTTTTGTGTGCCCAGTCTAGCACCATCATCATCGGTAGATCAGGAAGGTAAGATGACAAAGAAACATGTGAGGCCAGCAAGTGCCGAAAGAGCATCAGAACAGAATTTCAGCAGACTATTGGCTCTATAAGAGTCAAAAACCATCTTATTTACATCTGCTTTACTCACCCTTTTCCCTGCATTCCCTTTGCACAGGTAATGGCAGCTTCTTCTTTCCCTGAACGTGAAACAAGCAGGCAATCTCTTGTCCATAGAAAAAAACATTAGTTACAGAAGATATGTGTAGGCTGCCCCTAATCAAAGGTGTCATCTTAGTCCCAGGGTAGGAATGAAGGCATCAACCATGCCTCTCCAGAAGTCAACATCTCCATTCATTTCTCCTCGCTCCTAACTTCCTCCCACTGTAAATACGGGAGCTGCCCTACCCAGACTGTTTCTGGTTTGTTGCTGGTCATGCTCCTTTTGGTGCAGCCCAGGATACGGTTGGCTTTCTGGGCTGTGAGCGCACACTGCTGGCTCATGTTCAGATTCTCTTCAACCTATACCCCCAAGTCTTTCTCTGCAAGGCTGCCCTGAATCTCTTCTCCACCCACCCAACCTGTAGCTGTGCCTAGGATTGCCCCTACTCAGGTATCGGACCTTGCACTTGGCTTGGTTGAACTTCATGAGGTTGTCATTGGCCCATCTCACAAGAGAGTCAAGGAGTAGGTGATCCTTGAATATCAAGCAGCAGTCTTCGGCACTCCTGCCCTCTAGGGCTTTATTCCATGGAACCTTACTAAGCAGATTCCTGAAGAGGTCAAAGTTTGCTCTCTTGAAGTTCAAGCTGTTCCTATCTATCTGTCTATAGAGAGCTTCATCCATAGAGTCCTCCTGATAGGTGGCCCGTATCAGATCCCCACAGTAATGTCCCCCACCACTGTTCTCCCTTTGGCCCTCACCCACAAGCTCTCTGTTGACTCATCACCTATCCCCAGACAGAGTTCCATACTCTCCGGCCTATTGCTGACATAAATACATTCATCATATACCATGCAGCAAAAATCTCACAGATTTTGAAGCACCATCTTGCCAGTTGATACTAATTATCCACCAGAGAATTCACCAGACTAATTCATATTTCTCAGCTTGGCCCAGTTCAGCAGCCCCTCTTGTCTACAAGGCACATAGACACTCAACTTCACTTACATGTCATATTACATAACTCAAATTAAGCACGTCTAAATCACTTGGGGCTTTAATTAGGCAACTAGTAAAAAAGGCTAGCATCCTAATGCTAGGAATAATTTTAAACAAAAAGGCTTCAAAGCAAGAATTCCAGCAAGAAAGTACAAATTAAAATTGATACCATTAAGTCCAAAATGCCATCAAAAATCCCTGATTAATCAGTAATGAAATAGTTCTGCTATCAAAATCATCAAATGCAGTGTTAAAAAAACCTAAGTAATAGAAATAGCTGTTGTAGGTTTTATCCTACGAAAATTTAACTGCCAAGGAATACAGGTATACTAAGAATGTATCAGTGAAATTTTTATTACAGTCTGGTTTTGGGACAAAAGCTTTCAATTTTAACTATCCAGCAGTAGCAAAAGACATCCCAGTAACCATTACAAGTCCATTTCTGTCAGGTGACAATTTGGAAATGTCAACGAATAGTCAGAAGTGTAACACTTAAGAGCTTTGTTTTAAAGGCAGAAGAGAAATATTTATCAAATGTTTGAGGGTTTGTTTTTAACATTGTCTAAATACAACATTAAAAAATAATATCTACTGAATTTAAGCATTAAACCATCAGATCTCTGTAATTTTCATATAGATTTTCAAGGCACTGCCTGGAGAGCAATAGCTGACAGCATTTTAATAACTACTGAAATTCAAAAGTGCTGGGAATAGAAGGGAAGACCACTGTTGTACAGTTATTTTCAAAGGAAAAGTGTAACGCTCTGGATAAACACGGGCTAATAAGTTGATACCAGGCACAATAACACAGCCATTCATGGGGAAATATTATTAATAAGTAACAAAAGAGTAGATATATAGTGAAGACACATCTCTGATACAGGACCAGTCTGCCTCACTTTGGTCAGCCAACATGCCAGCATTAACTCAACTGTCTTCTCTTTGTAAAGGTTTTCTGGCATACAACATCCATCAGAGCCTACAAGCAATCAAAGTAACCCCAAAACAAAGTAAGCTGGAAGGAGACAGTGGATCTGCTATGGTATTGGAAAAGAAATCTGATCAGAGGGATCTAATTGATCCTGGAGAGGTGTGTGTTGTGCACTGTGTGTTGCTGAAGTATTGCATAGCCATGGTTGGTGTTTGGTCCATGGAGGAGTAGCGACAACATGAAGCAAATTAAATACCAAAATGAACAAAAATATTTCATCTGCCAGTTAGTAAAAACCTCTTTGGTTTTGTTTATGATGGGGTTTTGGGGGGTTTTTGGTTGGTTGGTTGGTTGGTTGGTTTGGGGTTTTGGGGATTTTTTTTGGGGGGAGGGAGAGGTAACGTATATTAAACTGCTAGAAATCAAAGCTTCTGATCTAAAACATCACAGGTGAAGGGAACTTTGTTACAGAACATGGTTGGGTCCCCAGCTATTTGGTAGTATCTGACATTTCTACAAAGGTTCTGTGCTTTTCTCTCTCTGAATGCTAATAACTGGCCGCACAGTAGCTCTTCTTACAAAAGGAAGGATTTTGGCTGTAAACACTTCCAAAGACGCTTTTCTTTCAAATAGGCAAAAGACAATGCAAAATGATGCACTGGGATGCCTTATCTACATTTTATGTGTTTCTGCAGTGGTGATGCTTATGCACAAAATCTGCTTTCAAAAATAATGAGGTGAATACCATTCTGTTGCAATGTTTCCTCTTATTATGTTTTTTATTTAAGCTAAAAGAAGTGTTAAGCTGGCTTAAAAATGTAATCCCATTATTTTGAGGTAGTTGGAAATGTGGGTGAAAATTATATTTTACATCATAATTAGATTACAGAAATAACAAAAAGAAGTACAACAACTAAGAATTTCATCCTAGTGCTGCCACTGGTAACAGGGTTACTTTAGGCAGGCATCTTTTGTGCACTCTGCTGGGTGAGTTATGCTTTTTTTCAACCGTCACTCTTCCTCAGTACTAGCAGAAACTTCAAAACAATATTACAAATCTTATGAGAAACAGAATTTGTCTCAAGAAACCAGTTTTGAGATATTGGCAATGTCTACCCACACTGCAATCAAATTAGGCATGTGGCTCACGGGGTTCGGTTCAAGTACAGGAGTGCTCAACAGAGTAAGAATTTGCTTATCCTTAGTGATAAATATGTATTCTTGCCCTCTGTTGTCTAGCAAAACACACAGAGGATGGATAACATTGCATGTAAATGCCTAATGACAAGTGCCAGGATTAATGTGACTAAGCCTGGCAGTGAGATAGACCTACTTGCTGCATATTCTGCTAATGGATCAAAAGAGGAATTGTACTTGCACAACGAGTTGCGGCAGAGGTTAATGCATCTTGTAGAGAAAGGGAAGATCCCAATCTCCTAACAACAGCTCATAGGAAAAACTCCTTCTTTGACTCTTCCTAGGACAATTATATCTACAATCTAATTGTTGGGTTTTGCTTTAGTTCAAAATATAACATGGCTGTTTACATCGTGTGCAAGCAGTTCGTTGTTCAACAGAAATATCACTCGTTTTATTAATTGTATCTCAGAAAAAATCAATGGTAACAGTACTTGTGCACGTAAAGGTACAAGAAAGTTTCGGTTTATGATTTGATTTGTTTATAGGCAGCCTTTAAATGCTTTGCGTGAAAGAGGTGGGGATGGGGGTATGCTTTTTTTTTGTTTGGGGTGGGTTTTTTCATTTTTATTTGCTAGCAAGTGATTCCTCAATCATTTGGTACAAATGAACATTCAATTTTTTCTGCCTAACTTTTTATTCAGGAGATGATGCATCTCGGTGAGAGAGAACATTTGTTACATTTAAAATTTATTGCCACGTTCTTTGTGTGAAACACAGCCCTGCTAAGAACAAACAATTTTGAGCATTGTGCCAGATCTTTCTGCCTTGCAGAGGAAGGATGTGAAAGTATGTCATCCTGTCATGGCCATGCACCGTGGTCTCTGGAGGGGCAGACAGACCATACCACCTTCCTGAAAGGAGAAAGAGACCAAAGGTCTGTGAACATGGGGAAGAGCTCTGCAGGGATGAGCATGCTAGCATGGGTTTGGGGATATTTACTGACCCTGGGTGCGGCCATGCCTCCTTGCTGCCGTGCTCAGTGCCCCACAGCTCTGCAATTCAATTTCCCCTCTTTGTCCCTTAGAGTACAACATCTTTCTGGCCTGATACCTCTGACTTTCCCAGCCTCAAACTTTTCTATCAATGCTGATGTTAATTGCTGTTTATTTCATCACTTCTACTCTGTTCCTTTCAATTTCAAGACCACCATGGCTCACAGCTGTCTAGCCAAGCCCTTCTCTGTCATGGCATCTGGCAGCCAGTCTAGTTCACTGCTGGCTTTTGCTGGCACAAGTATACTTCAGCATTTTCCCATGACAAACTCTACTGTTTCAGGGCCACACAGGAGCTCATATGGCTAAAGGAAGATCACATTGTCTTGTGGTTTGGTAATGCTTTCATACTGCTGGAGCCCTGTAACAGACAGCATCTGCCTTCTCCACAGCTGACTAATGACAATGCTGCTCTCCAGAGGAATGCCAGCTATTACCTTCAGTTTCTTTGGTCCCTTTCAAACGGCACATACCTAAAACCCAGCTAGTAGAGTAGGTAGTGAAAAGAGCCCCATGTTAGGTAATTGAGGTTACTAGTCACAGTATAATGCAAATAGTTCTGCAAGCCTTGGTGCTAGCAGTTTGGAATACTGCTTCCCTACATGGAGCAGGATGCACAGACAAATGGCTGCACTTAGGCAGCTCTATGAAAATTAGTCCTGGAAGGAAGCCCAGTGTCACTGCTCCCAGCATCTGCAACAACAACCAAGTAGCCAGCACTGCAGATTCTCCCATTGCTACCACTGAATAGGCCCTTTTCACAGCAGCCAGGCTTTGATATGATCACTTACACACATATACCTTTCTCCCCATAGGTAAGGAAGGCTGTGCAAGGAGACTTTCCACTCACAAGAACATCTGTGAAGTTTCAGACCAAGGGCCCATTTCATTATGTATTGAGCCTCTGACTGTGGCCATGAATGGATGCTTAGGAAGAAAGCATCAAAGAAAAGCATGGGGTAATGTTCTCCCTGCAGTTTCTCACTCAGCTTCCAACAATTTGCAGAACAAAGGTTTTTAATCCCTTCTTGTAAAGAAATCATTCCTTACTTCAGATCCTGTTCCTGACACTGTTCTCTGCACAATTTCTAGTTTTATAATATCCTTTTTTTATGTGCCGGAACTGCACACAATACCCCTGGGCACACCAGTGTTTTATATAATGACAGGATAATGCTTTCTATGTTGTTCTCTATTTCTGCCCCAACAGTTCCTACTGTTTTTCTTGCCTTTTGATAACAGCTAAGTACTGAGCAGATGTTTCCAGAAATCTTCCACAAAATCCTTTTCTCACTAATACATATACAAAAAATAAGCAACAAAGCCCCCAAAACACACAAGCAAAACAGAAGAGTTATTTGTATGTAATTATAAAGGTGTACATTTTGTCTTTGTCCGAAGAATAAAAGGAAATTCTTGCACAGTAAAGTTGTTTCTGGAATATTTTTTATGGTCATTTCACCAAGGTTGAATGAATGAACTAAGGTTGGGTGAATTCATAATATACATCTACCAACCTCTTAAGTCTTGAACATTCAAGCTGTCATTCTAGATGTTTCATGTTCACTGTCCTCTGTGTGCTTCCTGCTCAGATTAGGAACTTACTGAAGTGAAACAGTCCAATTAAGAAAGACAGCCTCTTAAGTTCCCTGCACATGTATTATTAGGGGTGTTGGTATTAACTTTGTGCTTACATCTTTCCATTAAAGAAATACTAAAACCTTTTCTTGAGAACTCCAACATTTTCAGTGTTTGCAAGAGACCTTCTTTGTAACTGAGTAGCTGAGGTAAGGAAGATGCTTTTGAAATAAGGTAATGTAATTAAATCGTTTTGACTGGCTATGAAATACTGAGAAAGTACCAGTCACTGCATCTGAACAGGTTGACAGTATCAACAAGGTAAATATATATCTATATATTCATATATTAAAATATCTTGTTACTTAAAGGATCATGAAAAACTGGGAAAACTGGTAGTGGATGTTCACCTTGTAACTCTGCATGACTTCAGAGCATACCCTCTGTATTTTGGTGATGTCATGGAAGGTGGGTTAAAAAGCAGTCTTGAAACTCAAATGAAGATGACTGCTTTCATGAGGGTTTTCAGCCTCAGCCTGACTAAACACTCTGCAAAATCATGCAGCACCTGTAGGACCCCTAGTAAGCAGAAGACAACCACGAAATAGCTGCATAAAACATACGCGATGTTCCTTTTGTGTTTTTCTGGTCAATGAGGAGAAGGGGAAGTAATTGCTCAGCTCTGTAAAGTAAATGTATAACATGCCATGTTAGATTTATGTTAGTAAGTTTAATATGGTTAGGGATACAAGATATCTTGATGGGGCATTCCATCTCCACTAGCACAGACTTCAGATATAGAGAGATTGCTCTGATCATGGTCTTCTACTCCATGCCAAAGAACAAGGCAGAGGACCAGCTCTTAACACTGCAACACTCTGAAATTCTTTGGCAACCAGACATGCAAAACTGATGAGCCTCTGCGCCCCTTCAGCTCAGCTTTGATTGGCCTGTCAGCGTGGGCAGTTTAGGTGAGTCCTTGGCCAAAGATTTTCAGCACAATAGACCTCCTTGCCCATGGCAGCAAATGTGTGAGATTCATGCAGTATGAGCTTTTAGAAAGCTCAGCAAGAGAGGGTGATGAGCAAGCAGTGTGTGGTGTCATGTTCCTTTCATGAGACCTTGAGACATGACTGAAGACTTTCTGGAGAGAAGAGGTCTCACTCCTTCCTCCATCAACTCCTTGTTTTTGTAGAACACCAACTACTCTTGCTTGCTGTCTGGATGTTTTTCCAATTAAAATAATAAAAAAAAAAAGAAAGAAAAAAAGAATATACTTACTCTGACTTCTGTTACACAGCAACACCTAATCAAATCCTATGTATGTTTTGTTGCATGCCTCCATTTATTTCTCTTCAGCTCACTAAAATGTCAATTATATGTTTGTGACTCAACTCAAGATCATGTAATTGTTTAATAAAAGCAAAGAAAACTCAGATGTCCACTCAAGAAAACAAGAAGCTTTTAAAAATTCCTTGATCTCCATTTTTTTCTGAAAGTCATTGTTTCTATTTATTTGACTGGCAAAATTTTCTTGTCAGTATTGGACTAATTTTGCCAAATTTTTCACTTTAAATGCAATTTTTTTGTCAAAATAATATTGAGAGTTTCCAGCCACCTCTAATAATCTGGGTTCATGTCTGTAATGGTGCTTATTTGCTCTAATTACATTGCCCTAGGCACTGTACACACTCAGAAATAAGTCCTTTCCTCGTGTCTGCTCTACTGCTCTACAGCTTCTGTGCGCCCTTCCACTGGTGATCATCCCTGTGATGACCAAACAGCCTACCCAGACTATCTAGCACTGTCATCGAATGAGACCAGGTGATGAGAGAAGCAAAATATCCAAGCTTCTCCTTACCTTTTAGCTTCCAATAAGCAAAAAGAGTTCTTAGAGACTGAAAGAAGGGATGAAAAATATATCTAGGGAGCACTTGGTAGCAAGAATCCCTAGATTTGTTTTTTTCTGAAGTTAAGAATGTCTTCGTAAAACATAAAATGCATGAAGCCAGCTCAGCTCTTTGGAAGAGAAAGATTGAAAACTCACTGAGGCTTGACCCAGCCTTACAGAGAGAAAAAGTGTAGGAAACCACACTGTGATAATCACAGTTGTCATAGCAAAGTGGACCCAGAAGACCTAAGCAGTAAAGGTGAAGTTAAGGTTTCAAGACTTATCAGTCCCCATGGAGGCCAGACACCAATCCATATCAAAACTAATTGTTTAAGATACGGCTAGGTTTTACAACATCTGCTGCTGGAGAGGCCAGCAAGGCCCAGAGCCTTTGTTGTTTGTTGATGATCTTCTTCATCTCAATCTGTAAGAAGAGGATATGGCTTTACTGGTGATACATAGGTCAAACTGCTGGACAATGAAACCTGGAGGATTTATCTGCAAAGAGGTTTTGCCTTAAAAAAGAGAGTGGCTCTCAACAACTTTGAAGACTACATTTGGATTGTGAGCAAACTCTGTATTTGGAGAAAAAAATAGGAAGCAAAAGTTGGGGGAGAATTACTCCTAGTTTTATTGCTATTCTTTAGATACTTTTATTCAGAGGTGTTAGACAAAGCAGCATGTTCTAGCCTGCAGTATTATGAATAAACAAATTATTTTGATGAACTGAGCAATCTCTTTATAAGGTAGGGAAAACTGAAGGAAAATTGTCCCAGCTGAAGGAAATGGCAGAATTAGGGAAATCTGATGTGAATTTTAGAAGCTTTCTGAATCCTGTGAGGACTTTCAGAGATTAAAACAAATTACCTTAGCATACAAATGCCTTTTATTAAATTCACATGACTGGAGGGAGAAATTCTGTGTTTTGATACCTGCATTCACCCAAAGAAATGTCTTAGAAAAGGCACAGCATCCAGATTTAAAGGAAACAAAGTAAACCTAACCATCCTATATGTGTGAAATCCTCATGAACTTGCCAAAAAAAGAGATGCATTTTCTCTTGCATTTGTTTAGATGGAAGCAAATTCCCTAAGCATAGCTTGAAAATGTGAAATGGTTAAGAACTCCATTACCATTCATGCTTCAGCAACTTCATTATGTACACAGGCTCAGTCTTTTACAGGCTAAAAGAGCAATCCTGATCCATGCTGCATGCCATCTATAACGTAGCCTTGCTGAAATACCTATACCACTAACATCTGTCTTGTGCAATGTTAAAAGAAAAAAAAAGGGGAGGGGGAAAGATTCCCACAGATAAAATGCACATGAGGATGACAAAAACCAAAAATACAGAAACCTATGACAGACAAATTTTATTAATGGCTCGACCATATGCATCGAGGGCATAATTAACTATTCACAGGTGAAATTAGCAGATAGGAGTGCCTGTCGTGAGCAAATTGAATAGACCCTGATTATATCAATAGTTTTCAACCAGTGTCCCCTGGTTATCAAACTATCAAATAAATTTGTCCACTCTCTCCTTTTCTGGAAGGAGGGGGTTAGAAGGGAGGGAGAACTTTAATTATCCGGCCACGGTATATGGCAGGTCATTAATAAAACCTAGTTATCTGGCTGCAGGTTTTATAGTTTTGCTGTTATCTGTCTTTTATCTAAATAAACATTTGGAAAATGTCCTTAAAATTACTGGAGATACTTGGCCACTTCTCCACCAGATATTTGAAAATGAAACTTTGCTAGATTTTACTATACAATACATGGCATCACCTCAAAGACTCCCACCTTCTTCCTCCTACCACTATAATGGAATTATAGAGTTTGGCTCTACATACATTGATGGATCTAACCAACCTGCAAATGCAGATAAGGGTAAAATCACTTGATGGGGTAGTTCTCCTTAATGTATATTTACTCAGCCTTTATGTTATGTATGCATTTTTTACTTTCATGCCACATATATCAATGACAAATGTAAGAATTGAAAAGCCAGTAATAACATAAAGGAATAGCACTTTTTTTTCATGGTGCAATTGCCAGAGACGGTATCTTTTCATTTGAATAAAGAATAGTAGGAAATTAGTATTTTGGGGCTCCTGGTCCTGATTCTGTTCCAAGTAAATCCAGTTTTCTAAACTCAAAAAGACTTCTGTGACACAACCAAGATTTCTAATAATAAAAGCCTTACATTTAATATACACCATATTTTTTGACAATTAATATTATGATTCTTCTCCTAAAGGAATATGAATGTTTATTTTATATACATTTATACAAGCTCAGTAAGGAAATGTCCTGTGTAAAAATGTTTTGTTTGAGAATAACTTATTTTTAGATACACTTTCCTATCTGATAATTTTCAGTATTTTCTCCTGTAGCTACAGGATAAAATATATATTGTCTGATTTTTAATATTACTTATTTCCTTCTCCTATTGACCTTCAGAAATGTGAAAATCATAACATTCCATTAATTAAGAAAGATCTTGGTTATCCAATAACATAAGAGGGAATATATATTCCAGTAAATTTTTTTTCATAGATGATCTTTCATAAGTCTAGAAACATTTTCTATGGTTATAAGTTAAAAAAAAAATCTAATTTAAATCTCAGGTTGGTGAAAGCAACTTCATTCCTGTTTTCAAAACCTGTAAGCCTCAAGCACTTCTAGTGCAGGTTTCATTAGCAGAATTATTAATTCTGATGGGTAGTCTCCATGTGACCAGGAGCAAACTGACACAGGGCACACTATTGGAATGGGAAATGAAAGGAAAGATGATGTACTGAAGTCCCTTTAGAAGTAAACTGGGATTACAGAAAACCCCTCTATTAGAAGAGGGAAAAACATAATGAGCCCTTGTTATGATTTTACATTTACAGCAGCATTACAATTCCTTTAAACACAATAAGATTACTTCTGATTTAAAGAGTAAAAACATTTACAAAAGACTGAAAAATCCTGACGGATCTCTGTAGTAGCAAGAGCTTGTGTTCATAGCAAGCCCTTGGTAGGAGCAGAAAAGGAGGTCTTCTTGGGGGAGTCATGCTCCTTTTTTGGAAGGGAACTTAGAAGAGGATTTATGTCCTATTTCCAGATGGCATATGATGGTTCATATTTAACATCCAAACTACAGCAAATATAAGTAATAAATACATCAGAATTAATGTAGTTTCACTGAAGTCAAAGGAACTGACAACTTATTGAAGACGGCCCTTTGGGAGGTTTTTTTTTATCTACATAGTATAGTCATGCGGGAATTTGAAAAAATACATGACTGCCAAAAATAAAATGAGAAACCATCCACCAGTAAAGTAACAATGCATTATTTACACTGTCCAAAAAATAAGTTTCTGGTCAAATGTAGTAATCCAGGAATTCTTTGTTGCCTAATATAAGTAAATCACACAGCTTTACTTTTTGAAAGATGTCAATCTGAAGCACATTCTAAAATAGTGATTATATCAGGGAATTCAGCCTTATATCAGTTTTACTAATTCTATCTTGGCATTACTTTTATATTTTCTGTATTAACTGTATATTGTAAGAAAAGACTTTCTTCCTTTGCAATTACAGTTGCTCCATTTTCCATACATTGGGCTTTGGTGGTGATATAATTAAAAAATGGTGCTTTGCACAGGCAATATTGCACATGGTGAAAAATGGTAGCTATTTCCACACTTCACAGATCCAGCTGCTATGAGCATTAAAAATTACTTAAAACACAAATTTATCGCATTGTGATTACAATGGATTGTGTTGTTATATATTAATTGAATTGTAAATTGCTGTTTTAAATTAAAACACAGCTTATTAGGAATGGCAAGAGAATAATAAGGGGTGAAGTAATGTTTCATGTAATTGCCAAAATAAAATAAAAAAATCTGAAGAGAGAGGGGAAAAAAGTATGTTCCAGACAACTACCTCTGGTGAAAAATTGCCCTGGAGCTATTGATGGACTGCATGATTCAGTTTCTTCAGTGGATACAGTCTTAAGTCTCAGAACTTAAAGAAGTTTTTGCAGCAAAATAACATTAGCAGTAATAATAAGCCTGGAGATGAACTATCTGCAGATAAAACACCATTTTAAAAAACATGCTATTTTTCCATATAAGTTCTATCTCTATAAGAAAACAGAACTGCAGTTACAATTATGTGGGCAGTCAGGAAAATCTTAGGGAAGTGGGGGGAAAATATCAGCAGATGCAAAAGAAAACAGTTTTAGGATGGTACACGTGATATCATACAAGAAGAGGATGACAAGGAAGAGCATCCAAAGAAGAGCAGTGAAGCTGGTGAAGGGTCTGGAGCACAAGTCTTATGAAGAATGGCTGAGGGAGCTGGGATTGTTTAGTCTGGAGAAGGCTCAGGAGGGGATCTTATCACTCTCTACAACTGTCTGAAAGGAGGTTGTAGTGAGGGGGAGGTTGGTCTCTTCTCCCAAGTAACAAATGTTAGGACAAGAGGTAATGGCCTCAAGTTGCACCAAAGGAACAACAGTTTACAGATTAGTTTTACAGATTAACACTTGTCCTGTCACTACAGGAAGTGTCTTGTGCTTAGCTGTCAATGAGCAGGACATGGATGCCCTTCTGCTTGAAAAGCCTACCATTTTCTTTATCGGGGGGTGGTGCTTGGCAGGAAGCCACAAGTTAGTCCATTTTAGCACAGAAATATGGACCCAGATTGCTCTCTATCACTGAACAGCACTCCTTAAGACCAGGGTGGGATATTTATTGTTGGAGGGGTTTCATGACACCCAGTTAACGAGGTAGTCCTGTTCTACAATGAGATCTTTTCAACCTGAAGAAGACTGTCCTGGACTTCAAAAGAGGTTATCACTCCAATCAATTTACCATGCTGTAATTTCAACCAATCTCCTACCAGTCAGTAACTTTTGGAAGACAGAATTGAAGTGATCCATACAGTGATAGACTTTGTTCTCCAGTACTGTTTAAACACATTGCCCAGGATTCTTCTCTTGAGACTTTAATGTGAGCCTTTGAAGACTTGCCGTCTCAGGTACCTTTCCATGAAGATGGCTTTTTGAGAGAGCTGTACCTCAGGACTGCAGGGAAAATCATTTCTATCCAATCTTCTCACTAACTCTGTACATCTTATTTTTTAAACCAGAGTTGCTGCTGAGTTTCTGTTATGGCAGACAATCATTGTCCTGTGTTTCATAGGTATATCTGAGGTGTCACACATTGCATGTGGAAAAAGTCTCTCTTTCCACTGACTCAAGAAATATCCATTTATATAACCTCCCATTTCTTATTCATCATTAGCTGAAACTTCCTAGAGCCCCACATTCTCTGCATGAGAGTAGTCTAGCAGGATTACTATCCCAGCATATGCAAAGCCACCTGACAAGGTGGGTTCACTCTATCTGAGCTCAGCTTTCTTTAGGGAGATGACAAAGAGCAGCTCAACACCAGATGTGTCTAAGAAGGTACTCGCAAAACTAGTCATTCATACATGTTTCAAGCATTAAGCTTTCACAAGTGTGTCTAGTTTTAATGCTGTATTTGATCAATCAAGATACTCTTCACCTGAAGACTTTAAAATCCATTTACAGATAAAGGAGTCATTTATAAAATGAATGTGCATCTGTTGAAAACTAAACTAAAAAAAATCTAAACAACCTCCCCCCTCACCCCACAAAAATAACCCCAAACCAATCAAAGTCAAAATCTAAAAATAAAAGCTGGCTTTGAAAAGAAAGTGATGCTCTCTGAGATGTGGTTGTCCTTACAGATATTCATCACCTGCCTTCCTTCCCTCTCCCTCAGTCCTTGTGTACTAATGGGAATTGTGTTTTTATAATCTATGTATGAGTCTCTTTAAGCACGGGAAATACTTGAAACTTGATCCCTTACATTTTGGGTGCTATAAGATATCAATAATCTAAATCTAAAGAAGGAAAACAGCCCCTTATTGACAGAGCAAAGCAGATGGAAACCCATATCCCGAGTGGTTGGTGCCTACTGCTACAGAAGGAAGATGAGTAGAAGGGACAAATATGCATGTCTGGTTCCAACCTTTTTTCATATTCTGCTGATTTTTTTACATTTTTACACTTTTTAGTATACAGTAAATATTGGAGATTTTACTCAAGGCTGAGGATATCAACAGTTCTTTTAAAAAGAGATTGTGTATGTAATAAAATCTAGTGGCATTAATGCATTATACAACATAGGAGGCGTTTGTGTTTATAACGAGTTTTTTAACATTACCTGCTAATCTTTTGAAAGTTTGTTTAGCCCATCTTTCCCCAATCAGTATAAATGAGTATAAAATGCAAGCCAACTCATTCTTTTCTTTTTTTTTATTCTTGTTCTCTATTACTGTGTGGGTTTGTAACCAGAATATAGGATACGCTTAAAAGATGCTGTATCACAGACATTATAAATAGATTCATATTTTAAGTTTTCAGATTTCTTTCACCAGTATATATATCATCACTGTAACCACATGAATGTACTGAATGATGGCTCTATAGCAGATTTTTAGAACGGAACTATTTTTAAGGTTAACACTAGTATTGTCAGAATACAGCTTTGTAACTTTAGGGGCCTTATATCTGATTGTAGTACCAAACCCAGGATTCACAGCATTATGAGATGATCAGGGAAACTAAAAAAAAAGATAATTTGCCAAACAAAATATTATCAATACAGACTGAGATACGAATGCTTTATATTAGGCCCTGGTGAGACCCTCAATAAATCATTAAACACATTTCTGGCCATTCATTGCAAAAAAAAAAATAAAAAATAAAAAATAAAAGGAGTAAGTGCAAAAAAGATCAAGGAAGGTGGCTAAATGAGCAGACAGCCTTGAATACAAGAGGAAACATAAAAGTTGCCTTGTTTAGACTAGAAAAATGAAAGGTTAGAGGAGTTCAGACTGTACTGTATAAATCCAGCAGGTGGCTATATGCCACAGAAGGAAATGAGCTATTTAAGAAAAAGATAATGTTAGCAGAGAACAAATTCGTATAAACCAGCCATGAATAAAATTAGACTGGAAATTAGAAAAAGTACCAGAGTACATAAGTACCAGAGAAGAGAGGTTCTGGAACAGACCTCTAATAGGAGTTGTGGAGGGTAAAGCACCTAGGTAATGTTAAAACAGAGTCTGAAATAAGTGTTAATAAAGGTATTTGCTGTAGTTGTCTGCAGCATGGAGGACTCTTTCAGTGACCATCAGTTTTCTGCCAGCTTTTCATCTGATGTGGCTAGATTATTTGCTAAAATGTCAAAGAGGAAATCTGTGTAGATATTGGTACTCCTAGATTGAAGGTCAGCACTGCAAACTTGTGATTTTCCTTTGTATTCAATTACGGTTTTAATTTTAAAGATTCACCTTGCAGAGGCTGTAGATAGATAAGAAATCTTCCCTTCTAGGAGAGATGGAAAAAAGGTGATTGTTTCCAGCCTTCCTGGCTGCAGAAAAAAGTTAAAAATCTAAGCGTATCTTAAAAGCTTAATAAAACAGGGGCACATAAAACACCTGATACTTTTAGCTAATCTAATAATTTAGGGCTATAAATAAGTTCTCATTCTCATTCAATTCTTCCTTTCTTGAACCATTACTTTCCTCAGTACTTCTTAGCATCCTATGAACTTCTTTTCTCCCCATCCCAAACTCCTGTGCACCACTCAGACTATGGCCCTAAGCTGCCTTGTCTCATCCTCTCCAAATGGAACATTTGAGCTCCGGACTTATTTTGCTGGTAGAGGTGTCACTTGTATCATGATGTGCATCCTCTCAGATAGTTCTTTGACAGTTTAAACCAAAGGGAAAAAAAAGGCGTTAAAACCAGTCTGTGAGGAAGTGTTGTCAATCATCCCTTCCTATTTTGTCACTCACTAGGGAAGGGTATGATGCCACTTCATTAGCATCCATCTGGCAGCCCTGCCTCTTATGTATGGGCACCACATTGCAAAGAGTCAAGCGCCACTGGAAGCCACCAGCCTTGTGGCTGCACTCAACAAGTTGGTGATGTTTCCAATTGGTTTTCAGGATTGTCCAGCTTTCAGCCAAGCTCCTGAGCTTTGGCTCTTAATGAAGTCAAAACCAGTGGACCCACAGTCACCTATCTTAGACAGGTGGCTTCTTGACAATATATCAGGTGTTTTTTACAAAGGAGGTTTTTACTGCGGTTCTTCAACCATATGAATCTTCTAAGGTTAAAATGGTTTCTTACCAATGGTGAAGTGAAATTTGAAATAAGCCACGTCAGCATATTCTTGTCAACTGCTTTTCCTCATAGCATACACCACATGCCACGTTCTTGAGCAGACACTCAGTGACGCTTTTTACACTGTATCAAATCTTCTACAGCTATGTGGTCTTGCTAATTTGAAGTTTATCTTGGGATAATGGTCACAGTTGGGGTATGATATGTCAAGTATTGCCTACATGAGTAGCAGAACCCCACCATGTGTCTTGCTAGCTATGATGATTGCTCTCAGCTCCATTTTTCACCCAGTGCTCTCACACCACAGATGATAGACCTTCTGCTGTTTCCACACAGCAGCCACAGATGGAGCTGTGCTATGGTTTGCAATAATCTGTGGTACAATTTACAGCTCCATGGTAAATTCTTCAACAGTCACTCTTGGCATTCTGAGAAAATATCTATCATAAGTAATGCTTCCGGAGATCAAGTATTTAACAGACTTCCATCAATTTCATTTTATTTTTCTTTAGTCACCTAGTTTAAAACACAATCTCATCCCTCAAATACATGCAAGTGTCAGTGTGTTACTCTCCCAGTGTGCTCAGGCAGCTATTGCATACCTTTGCAGCTCCGACAGGAATCTTACCAGTTGTTCTCCAGGTTTCATCATCTCTTGCCCATCCCATCATCCCCATGCCATGCTGTCATTTAAATAAATCTTATCTGCACAGGTCTATCTGTGAGAGTAGAATTCATTCATTTCTGAGCTACAGGGAGAAGATGGTGAAAAAAATATTTTAATGGAAAAGGAATAGGTAAAAATAGAAATAACAGCATTATTAAGTATGTAGGTTTTCAGGACAAATATACAGTAAAGGTTTCTGTCACTCCAGAGTGGGAAAAAGTCTGAGCTATCCTCTATTTGTAATTAATACTCAAGAACTCATTAAAGGTGTAGCAGTATCACTCATGAACCTGGACAGCTTGTATGGGTTTTAGCTCTTTCCCGTGAAAATCAAGCTTCTGTGATCTGCCTGTCCATCAAGTCATCCCTCTGGCCACAGAAAATGTTATTCCCTCATAAGTTCCATTCAGCCAAAACTGACACTTGAGAAAGTGGCCCATGTGCCTCTTTTCTGCTTCTCTAGCCTCCATCCTCAGGATCATCATCACTGTCTTCCCAGGGACATTTCACAGGACCAAAACAGGTACAGGGAAAGATATGACTGGGCTCTGCCCCTTGCCACAGTCCATGAAGAGGTTTGCTATGTTCAAGAGTGGGTTGCAGAGGCTGAATGGGGGATGACTCTCAACAGGGCTTTTTAGTGACCTCACAAGTCTGCAGGCAAGACACTGCCACTTCTGCTGAGGATTAAAGATAAAAGTGAACTGAGTGGCAGTAACGATGGCAAGTCATGGGCCAAACTGAGAGTGCAGTCAGTGTGCTAGTGCTGGCAGCTCTTCAGTGATTGCATCATGAGAAGAATTTTACAATGACATGAGCACACACCAGGTGATGAGGTGTAATGAGCTTTTTTGCAAGGAACCAGTGGATTTATTTAGAGCTGTAAAAGGTCTGTTAATGAGCTATAATTTTCTTCCAGAGACATTTACTGTAACTAATTCTGCAAGGCAGACGAACCTTTCCTCTTCTTGCCACATTTAAGCACACACTGAAATGTGGTGGAGAGTAAATTTAGAACAAAACACACAAAAAGGAATGCCTGCTAGCATCAAACACTTGTTCCATCTCCAGTAGTACTGGAGCTGCAGGGTTGAGATGAGAGTGTGTACCAGCTGTGGTGCGGAGGGAGGGAAGGGGCAGCGGTCTGCCTCCCCCGGCTCAGAACTGCTGAAGGCTCCTTCTCCAGGGGTACAAGACTCTGCCTAAGGACCTGCCCTTTCCAAGGAGAGCTGGTCAAGATGGCAGGTGTCTTGCCAAAGCAGTAAGGATTGTATAGAGGAGATGTAGGCAGGGAAAAATCTTTCTCAACCCCTTTTTTTTTCTCATCCTGATTTTTCATGTCTTGCGCAATATTCTGTGGGCACATGGTGTTTCAGCTGATGAGCTACGTACTAAAGCTATGCTGAAGACCCCTTGCACCTTTAGTATGTAGCTAAAGCTAACAGACCCAAAGGCCATTAACTTTGTTTTGCTGTCCACATCTTTTCTATGTGTACTGCCTATTTTGTGAGGCAGTATCTATTCCACTGTAGTCATCTTTCCAATATTTGCCTTCATTGGTGCTCTCAGGTGAATACTTTTCTGAACTGATGTGTACCCGAACAGATAAAATTATTAAATTACATTAAATCATTTCATGAGAAAGTATCCTCTTGATTTGCATGTGATGCAGATCAGTCTTATTACAGCTTAATGCGTTAGCATGATAATACTGCAAGAGAAATTGGCCATTCATTATTGGCCATATATATATACCCAGGAGAGAGGTAAAGGCCATCCAGTCTTTCTAACCAGGGTATCATGTTACTTATCAGCGTGTTCCCACTGTGTGCTATGCATTCCTTCTTTATCAAGTACTCATATTTCTGCTGCAAATCAGCAGATGCCAAGTAAGCAAAAAAAAGCCCTGATGATCTGATATAAGAAAAGATGCCTTTCTTGAACAAAGTATAACAGTATCCTAGATACTTGTATGATATCATTTCTACCTGAGCAGCCAACTCTGGTTAAAATATTCATATTCACAAATCAGTTCACTAATCTTTCTACTGTGTTTCTGAATTCAAGTTTTGTCTTCTACAATCCCCTACAGCAATGCATTCTAAAATTTAATTATGTGTTATTAAAGAAACTTTCTTTTGCTTTAAATTCTTCCTGATAACTTAGTTTGGTTGTCACCAGGTTCTCTGAATATGATAAAACCATAATTTTTCCCTACTATGCTTTTTTATATCTTCTGTTGTGCAAGCTGAGGATTCCTAGTTTATTTTTGTCTCCCTTTATGTGAAAGCTGTTCTAAGCCACTGATTCCCCTTGTCGTGTGTCATGTTGTCATTTCTGGGTCCCCTGGATCAGCCTCAGTAGGTTTCTGTTGCCACCTTCTCGCACTTGGGAACCTGTGCTCTTGGGAGCAAGAGGTAGATGATATACTCATCTCATATAATGACAGTGAACAACTTTCTTCTCTATCCATAATCCCAGAGGATTCTAACAGCAACTTTAAAAAATACCCACAGATTCAGCAAGTCTGGAGCACATGACTTCCAGGAGTTGTGCAAGATGGAGCTAAGGAACCCCCTGGAGTCCTTAGCATTCTCAGCAGCAGCTGGAATGCAGCTTTCTCCCAGTCCTCAGCATTCATAGTATTGTGCTGCTGCTTAAAAATGGAAATCCAGATAGATCGGTTAACAGTCCTGCAAGTCTGACATTATTGCAGGGAAAATAAAGGACTGATTTAAGTGGTCCTTTGATAAAGATTTTTAAATGAATGCTGCTCTGGATAAATTTGCTTCAGCTCCTGGTGCCCTTCTTGCATCTCCTTGTTAAAAATCTTTAAACATTAGTTATTGCTATGTGCTATCTTTGGGAGTTCTGTTAGATCATCATAGGTGAGTTAAGAGAATCATTTAAAACTGTGCTGCTTGATAAAGCTGTTAACATCCCATTCTAGGTATCTTCTTCTATGTAGAACTCATAGAGGAATGAGGAGTCAGCTGTGAAATCTGATCACAGCCCCAAATATTCAGTGGTGCTTGGGACATGGCTTTGATTTGGAATCATCTTGCACATGTAAAATTGTCTGAGGAATTCCAGTCTACAGAAAGCCATTTTTGGTAGGAGGATGGCAAGGAGCCTTCAACCATCAGAGTTCCTGGCAAGACATCGCTCAGCAGTTTGATATGTGCAGAGCCGACGACAACCTCCCGAGCTCCAGGCTCAGTGTGTGCTCGGCATTCCTCAGTCACCGCAGCTTTAGCAGCTGCAGTATTCACACAAGGTAACTCACTAACCAGTGGTTAAGCCCAGTGGCAGATACTAATAGCAGCAGCCTCTTTCCATTTCTCAAGTCCATTTTAAATTAATAAGAATGTTCCCCTTCTGTTTTTCATCCACAAAGAGACCCCCTTCGCATATTAATTTAATGTTAAATTGATGGATTAAATTATACCAAGCTCAAAATCAATTCTGCACATATTCATTAGAACGGACTAAATCCCTTAGTAAGGATAAAGCACAGAAAATGCATTTAGAGACACTGATAAGTCCAGGTCCATTATATGTCATTTTAAACAAAGAGCAAAAAAAAGCCCCTTTGGAGACGCTCTATCAGCTATTAAACAGAGACATTGCATGCACAGGGAGATTGATGATTAGCATTTCCATTCTCAGAACGGCTCTCCCTGGGCTGATGATAACAAGTAAATGCCTCTTCGTGTCTTTGTCACAGTTCAGAGAAGCAGATGCCTAGACTAAGCTTTTCTCTTTTGTCTTTCCTCTTGTGCAATCAGTTAACAAGTGCAAAAGCACAACACTTTCCACTATTTGCTGGAATTCTTTTATCTTTGGTAGGATCAAGTGGCAACTTTACCATTTTTTGTTTTTTCCTGTACTGACCGTTTCATTTCTGCAAGCCTCCCTGATTATAAGCTCATTACATTACTCACTAGCACGGGAGGTCTCTCATTTGATAAAGTGGGACAGTCCATCTTTCACATGGCTGCTGATCAGGAGAACCTTTTCAACCTACAGACACCCACGCCCAAGCCACCCGCCTCTCTTCAGCTTTTGGCATTCCAACACTCAGCTTTGAACCTGAATCCAGGTTTCACAGATGGGTTCCATTTCTAAAAATGAAGTCTCTAAATCTGAATTCTCTACAACTGAGTATTTAAGAAACTTTTACACATCTACATTTGCACCTTAAGGTCTGTTACCTATTTCAGTCTCACCAAGGTTGGGATTTTGGCTCATCCTGCAGTCAGCGACTACCATGAAAGAAATGCTGTCCTTTTGATGAATGTTAGGCTTATTTGAGGAAAACCCCTTCACTTTCCAGGCGCCTATCTTCTGGACAGTAGCTGTTACCTAGGTTGCTGAGGAAGCAGGACAGGCCATCCTGCCTTTCTTCTGCTTGGCAATTAGATTTGCTCTCAGAGAGTCAATTGAAAGGAAGAGCAGGAGCAGTACACCAATGTTGATTACTGTCCCAAGTTGTGCATTTCCCAGATACAGCCCCTACAGACTGCCCTGCCTTTGACTGAACTATAGAGGTGGAGAACAGAGCCATGTTAGAGCAGATCTATTTGTTAGGCACAAGTAAATTGCAAAAGTAGGAAGGACTATCTCCTATGTACAAAAGAGGGCAGGGATAGAAGGGAAAATAATAGCAAGAGATTACCAAAGATGATTCTTGGAGGGCTTTTATGTCTTTGTGGAGTTTTTTATTTTAAACTCAGACTCACAACATTTGATGCCACGAGACCTGCAACACTTTACCTCTAATCCAACTCATTACTTTAGTCCCTGCAGCCCCTCCACAACAGAAGGCTGAGGATCGTTATAGTGTAACCTATGCTCTATGTCAATTATTTGTAGTTTAACCTGAAATGATTTCTAGTACAAAGGGGAAAAAAGGAGACTGGAGCAGGGATGGTAAATGCCTCAATCCTGGCAGCATTCAAGGGCAGGTTGGGCGGACCCTTGGGCGACATGGTCTAGTGTGAGGTGTTCCTGCCCATGGCAGAGGGGTTGGAACTAGACAATGTTAAGGTCCTTTCCAATCCTAACCATTCTATGACTGATTCTTGTTATGCATGACGTTTTAAATTTGAGTAAGGAAAGGCACAACAGTTTTTTGACTAATGGGCTACTTTTTGGAAAATTGTGTGGTGTGCCCATAATTAGGCAGTATATGATGTGAAATATCAATATACTAACTCAGTATTATGCCTAATCCCTGCTGTGGGGAGTGAAATTGTGACAGATGGTTGCTGTACTCATTACCCTTTTCTTCACAATGAGTAATGATTTACCATTAAATCCCACTAAAAAGAATGTATCTATTCATGTAACAAGGTTTATGCAGTGTAACCAAAGAATCTGGTCTTTATTTTGTCAAGAGCTGTATATTTCAAATCCATAAAATTGAGCTAATAGTATTCATTTACCTATACGCCCAAGGCTGCAGAGAACTTGACTCCAATACATTTTTACCTGTGGTAAACGTAATTGCCTGTCTTGTATGTAGGAAGAACGAACATGTTAAGTATGATCTTAGGCAAAGAGAATCTCTCTTCTAGGCCTAGCTCTAATGTTAATTTGCTATGAAATAAGATGGAAGTCTCTAAACTTGACCTCAGTGAAAGAAAAAGGTGAACTTCCCTCATAACTAAAAATGACTGGGAAATTCTAGTTATAAATACTATTTATGACAAAGGTGGGAAGAGTAACCTTAGTTCCATAAATAATTCAATAGACCATGAGGTTTCATGGCATGTTTGGTCTTATTGAATTGAAATGTAAATGGAGAAAGAAAGCATTCTGATTTTTTCTATTGAGAAAACCTCGTAGTTTCTAATACGCAAAGCATATTTTGTACTTTCCAATCTTTTATTTTAAGAGTTGGCAAAACTAATCCACACATAATGCACACTATGTCACCACAATATTTAACACTTCTATTAATTATTTGTATCAAATGAAATGTAGTAGGAAAGCAACTACTTTTGCTAAAGGGTTAAATTTTTATTTTCAAGAAATACGTATTCATAGTTTCATGTCTTGCTATAAATATTTCAGTGTTTATTCTAAGTGAGCAAATATAATCTTTTTCTAAACATACAGTCTTTGTTGCTACACTGTAAGGGCTGTTAGTCACTTGGAACTCGGCTTGGTTAAACAATTGCTGTTAAAACAGTTTGAGTTGAACAACCAATTTTCTATCAAGAAACAAACTGGAAGCAGACACATCAAACCTTAAGTGGTGTATTTAACTGGAAACTTCAACACCTGATGGCTGGAGAAAGAACTACAGGAGGGTTGTTCTCTGACCCTCAAAAAAGAAATATATTGTTCTGAAATGTTACTGCTACATTTCACAGGTCTAGCAATTTGGTGTCATGCTCCTATTTTCCTCTTTCTTCTATGCCACCTCCTGTGATCCATTGTGACAGACACAGAGCTGCCTACTATTTACCTCCCCCATGAAACTGATGCTACTGTAGAGCACAGGGAACAAACTCTTGCAAGCAAACCTCAGATGCGAAATAATTGAAAAGACAGGAAATACTCAATGTATAGCACCCATCAAGCAATACCTCCGAAGTGAATTTTCATGGACTTTTTCTGAGTTTCAGTGAAAAGAGGGGAAAGGTGAAGAAGAGAGAAGGGAGGGAAGGACAAGAGAGGAGGGAAAGAGAAGGGAAGGGAAGGGAAGGGAAGGGAAGGGAAGGGAAGGGAAGGGAAGGGAAGGAAAAAGAAGGAATAGGCTTTTCCTGCTTTACTTCCCCTCAAAATATTACTTAGTGTTAGGATTCTTAGTAAGTACCTTGTTCTGGGTTTGATGATAAATCACAAAAACAATAAAGAAACACCCCTCTGCTCCTGCAGACTTGATGCTTAAAGAGAATGAGTTAGTCTATTTACTTAGGTGCACGGGAAAAGAAGTATTTCATGACCAGCTGTTCTGAAAGGAATACATTGTGGATTTTCAATTTCAGAATTCATATAGATATTCAATATGTATGAAGGAATGTATCTTCTGATTTTCTACTTGAAAATGATATATTCTGGCTTGATTCATGAGGGCCTTTGGATGTTGAGCACTGCAGCATTTAGCTGGAGGCAGTTTTTCCTAGTGAAACTCACAGCTGTGAATTAGGCAGAAGCAGGTTCTTTATAGAAAATGCAGCAAGACTAAAGTGTCTGGGAACGGGATTTGCAGAAACCAGCATTCCAGACAAGTAGCTAGAGAAGCTGAGGAAGGAAATGCTAATAGGAAGGCTGTGGAAAGGCTGTGGGTTTAAGTCCTGTTCCTCACAGGATTCTTGATGTTTGTCTCCATTTGGTGTTCATAACCATGGCCTTTCTCCTGGCCTTAGGCATTGAGGCTTTCTTCCAAGCATTGGGAATAGTGTAGTAACTTCATTCCCAGCAAACCAAGAAGTGGCAGGGCTCATACTGTATAATCTTTTTTTCTGCTTGCTTTCTCCGCCCCTCTCACCCTGTAGTTAGATCATCTTCCATGATCAGTGTAAGAAGGTTCAAGCCCTTCTGCACAGGGATACACCTGAGCCCAGATTTTTTGCTTCATATTAGTCAAACTAGCACATAATATGAGCAAAGGATGTCTCACCTGTTAATCTTGGTGGGACCCTGAGTTACACAAGAAGCAATTTGGCAATTCCATGGCTTTGTTAGTTGTGTACATCACTCATGATATTTCTTGCAATAATAGGATCTGCTATTCAGCCTGAGCAAGCAAGGTGATTTAACCCACCTGTTTTTCATTCTGAGCTGAGTTAGCTCCAATTAGCTTTCACCTACCTAAAGCTAAGAGTAAACATGAATGGTTACAGGTATTTGGCTAAATGTTAACCCGATCATGTTTTAAGACAATAAGTCCCCAGTCACTTGTTAGTGAAAGCATTGTTTTTTCTTGTTTTCATGTTGTGGATTGGAGGAGGATAGTAGGCTTCCCACATTCAGTGGTCAAACATGATGTCAATAAAATTCTGACTCTTTCTTGCATACATACCTTGTACAAGACCAAGTAATGCTCTTATATATTTGAGGGGTTTTAGTAAAAAGTTTGGCATTGGCATTAACACTACTGAGGCAACTGTATTTTCATCCTCTGTTGAAATGGACACTTCTACTTTTTTTTTTAATGTAAAAAGAACACCTGCATCTTTCAATTACTTCTGAACAATTTATCACTGAAAGAAATTAGCATTTCTCTTATAAGTATTCTTCTATTTAAGTTGTGATTTTCCTGCAAGTTTGTCATGTAATCGTAGTTGTTTTGAACGGCAATTTATGGATCAACACATGTCCAGAAATGCCTTAGGCACATGGTTACCTTGATACACTGCTAGGAGTTCAAATGGAATCAGCAGGACTGCTTGGAATGAGTTGAGCTCTGCAAAACTGCTGTCCTAGGTGTGATTTGCAAATGCTTGTCTTCTTCTGCTTTGGTCTTAATTTCTTCCTCTTATAATTTATCTAATAATCTGCATGATAAATTGGTCCCATTTCACCAGTTATATGCAAACCAGCCACTGCATTAGAATTGCTATGAGTATTCATAAATAACAACTGAGGAACTGGGCCCAGCACATATAATTTTTACGGTAGCAGCAACCAAGCTTCTAAAGAATAAGTTTGAGTATCAGATTACTTGGCAAGTCATCTAAATCAGGATATGGGAACAAAGCAATAAGCTGCTGCTTTTGAAAACATTAGGCTAACTAAAAATCCTACAGTCTCATGTAAACATTTTATTCTACTAGGAAAATGTTCAGAAAGAGCCCTATATACTCTAATACGATTAGGACTAGGATCTGTTGTGATGATCAGTGCAATGTTAGCTTATTTTGTCTTTTGAAATGTCCATTACAGCTGTTTTCCCCTACCCAAACATCCCAGTCATGACTCAAAGCTGGGAAACTCTCTAACAGGAATTTTTTTCACCAATATTTTGGTTTTACATGGGATTTTTCCAAGTTTTCTAAGTAACTTATTTCTGCAAGCAGTGGTAGAGGCAATATTTTTCAGGCACATGAGTGCTGAATTCCTTTCCTTACAGTAGATATATTGCCCCCAATACATAGTCTTTGATATTCACATTAGTTTTGTTAGTCATGTGGTCACCTCTGAGGAAGAAGAGAGTGTTTCCAGTTCCTGCTTCAGATACTATACATGCCATTTATGCAACGCACATGTAAATTCGAAACTTAATTCACTTATTGCGGCACAAATTAGAACCCAGGACTCTTTCTACAAGAATGCCATCACCATTCCTCTCCAGAGCTGTGTCCCTCCTTCTGGCTCAGTTAGCTTCTGAAAAAACTCATAGAATCATAGACCAGTTCACATTGTAAAGGACCTCAAAAGGTCATCTGGTCCAACCTGTATGGAAAGGGGAACCTAGATGAGATTATCTAGCACCCTGCCCAATTGCACCTTGAAAACCTCCAGCTATGGGGACTCTACCAAGTCCCTCTACTGAAGTCAAGTCACTTCAACAGGAATCAGTTAACAGCAGAGAGCTGCTAGGAGGAGAGTTAAATTCATGCAGGAAGAAATGAGGTGCCTCCTGAGCTTGTGGATGAAAGTGGATGCAGCTGTACCTCCCCTTGCAGTCATGCTCTCAAAGAAAGGAGTTATCCAACCTGAAGGACAGTATCCCCTTTACTTTCTTGTTCTCAGGTTTTGGATTTTGTGTACTTATAAGAGCAGAGTCCCACTTGCTCTTGCCCTATAGCACTTTCCAGGGGGAGAAGCTTTCACATGGTAGGATGTGCAGAGAGATAGGAAGGAGGAAATGACACAGGAGCTGAAGGTTGCCAGTGCAGCAGGGGCTCAGGGGCTGATGAAAGAAGCAGGATGCCAGGAGGGCATGTCCCAGGGACAACACAATCTTTCTAGGGAATGCAAGGGCCCGCTTCAGATTTGCTGCAATTCAGAAGGCTATCAGGTTGGCTGAAACAAAGACTGGAAGCAGACACTGCTGCGGCAAGGATAGGGTGGAAGGGCTTTCTCATCCTTGTATTTCTGCTCTGCTGTAAGCAGGGAGTAAAGAGGAGCTCCCCAGACTTGGTACCTATATTTCATTTCCTTCCTCATGTAACAACTCCATAATACCTTGAATCATTGAGGGTTTAAAACATTTCCTGTCAATATTCTATTTCTTTGGCAATTACATAGACCTTTGGCGAGTGCCTGAGTACTTAGACTGTAAAAGGAATAGGACTTGGGATGGTTAGAAACTGCACTGGAAATAAGCATTAAATCATCTCCATCTGTGCTGATTTCAGAAGCACAATTTATTAATTTTCTGCTGTGTTTCTTTTCCAATTTCTATGCCTGTGATTTAGATGAATCTTAAAAACAGGTTAAATCCCAGCTTATATTAGAGTAAAGCACGTACTGTTTCTGACATTGTGTTTGGTTTCAGGTCTGTGATTTTTATCTTCAGCAGCTCATATGCATTTATTGGCCCACTCTCTCAAGTCCATTTCTGACTGATGCAACTACAAATTTCCAAAAGCAGGATAACCGTCAATTGATTCTGACAGTTCATTTCCTGATTCAGTCCTGACTGTAATCACATTGATTTGATGCATCACTTGTTGGCAGGAACATGATTCAGTATTCAATCATAATGCAGTGTTTTGATGAAAAGTTCTCCATACAGTAAAATATAATTGTAGTACAATGTATTTAACTGCCCATTGCTGTTCCAAGCATATGCTGTCTTAGGAGTTCTCCAAGGAAAACTACTTAGTCAGACATACTGAATGATAATAACTGCTGCTAAATCAGGACAGAGTTAACATCATTGTCACTTTAACGTGGATTAATTTAACCAGGGCTAATGCATGTAAAAAATAATTAACTAGAGGTTCAATATGTATAAACTGTGTGCTTTAGCCTGTACAACAGAAGCAGCTAAGTAAAGATGAATCCTGTGAAGTTCACACATTGTTCAATAGCTCTTAGTGAAAAGTAAAGGGTTTCTGAGTTTCATTATTCAGGGACAGCTTGACTGTATAAGCATCAGTCAAAAAGTTTTGTTCATCTTTGGAATAGCAACATTCATGAGGTGCTGCAACATTCTTTACTTGCACAGACAAACTCCTTGCCTTGTATTTTCAGTATCTGTGAATATTTGTTTGCAAGACACTTTATGAGAAACCATAGTGAAAAAATAGTGCTCTGGGATGTTGGTTACAAAGATATAGAGTATCCAAGAGTGTGAAAGTAGCAAGCATTATTTACACAATCAGATATAGTCTGTACAATAACAATATGTTTAGCAGTGCAGTGTCAACATTTATACAGTCCACGCCGAACATTTTGATATTTTCTGGTTTTGAAGATCTCAATTTGTGATAACTCATTTCTTCAGCATACAAAGATAAAACAGGCTAGATATATGAACAAAGATGGCTTATGTCTCACAAATGTTGGTATTGCATGTAGAAGGTTTTGCAAACTAATCCTCTCTTCATCAGTTTATGGGGCTGTGTCTTCAGCTGAAGCATCTTATCTACTTTGCACCAGTGTAAGATTAAGCCTTATATATTTTATTTAGGAAAAAAATTATGAAGTGAATTAACTTAATAAATGTTGAAGAGACTAGAATAAGATGCATCATAGGTTGAAAAGGCAGAGCTAATGAGGTTTGACAGCTTAACTTTCCTGGAATTTGCCTAGGGTATCCCCTCAAGAAGTAGAGGATTTCAAAATCAACATCCTTGAGTGAGCTTTTGCATAAGCTTTACCTTTCTTCTCCTAAGTGTTACAGGGGGAAAAAAAGTTAAGTGTCTGTAAAAGCAAATAAAGAGAAATTTTAAGGGCAGATGAAGAGATCCAACAGCACATTCCCAGAGGAAATGTGAAAGGAGAGCACAAATGCATCTTTCTGTAGGCAAATTAAAATGAAATTTTGTCTGATTTAAGTAGCAGTGGGTATAGTTGGTATTCATAAGAGTAGTGTGGTGCCAGCTTGTCTATAGCTATCAGTATATATGTATCACAGTTAGCATGAATGTGACAGTCAGGGAGTGCCCCATGGTAGAAAGAAACCTAAGCCAGCCTCAAACTAGTTAGCTTAGTACCAGTAGCCATCTATTATGGCAGAACAGACAAGAATGGGGACTGCAAAAATACATAACAGGAAGGGAGAATTAGCCTGAAATCAGAAGTTACCACCCAAATTAACATTTAATAGAAAATTAAAAGGAAATAATTTCTGCTCTTCAGGAGAACTGAGCGATTCAAGGTAGCTGTTGCTGTGGACCCTAACAGCTGATAAATGGCTTGGTCCTGTCCACCAGCCATCAGCAGATTGATCTTGCTGAGAATTCCTACATCAGAAATACATGAAGATATTTGCAGAGACACTGGTCTGGCAAAAGTTGAACAGTTTTCACATCTACTTGCTCTGCTTTGTAGTGCTGCAGCATCTAAGCGAACAAGTTAACCAGTTGTTTCCCATCTCTCAATCATTTGCACCCAGTAGAAAGTGAGTTAATAGGCAGAATACTGTTAAAATAAGTCATCAACCTGAAACCAAAGGCTCAAGCGCAGCCTCAGAAATAATAAGGTATACTTCAGTTTAATATAAATTATACTTAGCTGCATTGAAAACTTCATAATCATCTAATTTAAAGCACAGCACCACAGGGGCAAAATCTTTCTAGACAGCAATTTAGACTGGTTTTCTCTGACATTAGCAGAGATGGAAACTGATGGAATGGATCTAAATGCCTCCTTCCAAGCCACTGACTCTAATGAACATCCCAAATCTGCTTCCAACTAAGCACCTTCCAGTTACAATGTTGAATTACATTTCAGTCATTTTTTATAAAAGATGAGAAATTTAATTGAGGCTTTTTATCACTAGAGTATAGTATCTTATCAAAAGCAGTTATTAAAACTATAGCACAGTCTGCTCCAGTAGAAGATTCTGAAAAATTAGAAACTTTGGAGCGCCTGAAATCCAGAGGCCCCTCGAGAGCGAGCCCTCCCTCTAGCACAGCCTCTGCTGCTCCTATGACCAGTCCACAAGTTCTACCTGCTATAACATTAGGTTTGCAAACATGGGTTTCCTTTGCAAAAGAGAAGTCTAAATGCTTTCCAAACTGCTTTTCTTTATGAGGTATGAACTAAAATCTTTGTCATCAATTCAGTTTAAGAGTGGCGGCAGCATCCTGGTATCTACCCAGATTTTTACAAAGGATTCAGCAGTAATTTTCTACACATGTCCATACAGCTTCCTGTCAACATCTGATCATTTGTTAATTCCTGTCACACCACTTACAAAATGTTTTCTCTCCCTTTGCTTCAGGAAACAGTCACAAAAGTAACAATTAAAGTGCACTGATTGATAGAAACTGTTTTGCAGCAAGTCAATCAAAGACTTAAGCTAAACTACGTGTCAAAGTAAGTCTATTCCAGTCAGCTTCAGGATGGCACTCGGGCTGAATCACTAAGGTAGTTACTTCCAGGGGTACACACTGTGTACAAAGTATTTGACTGGCAAAGACTGCAGTGCTGTGAATCCTGCAGACCCATTAACAATTTGCTGCTTCAAATACAATGGCTTTTCAGTGGGTTATAGAGGTTGATCCTTTAGGGTCTGAGAAGATCCAATGCTAAAACCCCATCCATTACTCTTGCTGAGAAATAACAGCAGCAGACGTTATTTAACCACAAGCAGTCACTCACGCCTGAAGTCATACAGAACGGCAAAGGTTGAAACAGAGAAGGAAAGGTTTTTTTGCCTGGCCAGCTTCCACACAGCTGCTCAAAGCCTCCACACAGCTGCCCCAAGCCAAATTGCACTGAAATGCTTCATGTTGCTTAGAGTTAGGTGCAATTTCCCTTCCAAGTTGGCAGGCTGGATTTGAGGTGTGTGGGGTCTCTATTTTGTTTTAGGTTTCTGCTGTGGGGAAAAAATCTCAGGTCAAATTATCAAGCATATTGTGCAATGGATAGGCCAGGACATGCTAGTAAAGTTCTAGTGAGTGATCTGATTTGTTGAAAATACTACAAAACCTGATTGCATTAGAAAATCTACAGCCTACTTTACCTTCTAAAAATTAATGTTAAAATGCAAAAGTGACTCTTTTGTCTTTAAACAATTAAAGCATTAATTGGTATATATGACCAGATTTTCTTAAACTAACGAAATAAATCAAATGAGCTACATTTAACTCTAGTTAATACCAATTTCAGGGAATGAAGATTATAGAAACAGGAGCATACTGTAGCCACCCTTTTCGATGTAGCTGCCTTTAAAAAATAATTTGGGATTGTTTTTTAGCTATAATGCATCTCTATTCTCCACTGGCATCCGTCTAACAGACAGAACCGTTCCTTCAGCAGTCCTACAGTTTAAAACAGATGCATGCCTTGCCAGCTCCTCTCTCTGCATCAGCCTGGGAGCAGTGAAGTGATCATCCCCATTTCTCAAAGCAACAGCTCCACCATTTGTTAGCCAGGAGCAGTGCATCCTGCCGAAGGAGAGGCGGGTAACCTGCAGCTGGAGAGTTTTACTGAAAGACAGGATCACATTTCAGAGGTGATGTACATACTCGTTTCCCAGAGTTAACTTTGCAATAAGCAGCTATAGAATTGCTGCTCCCAAAACGCTCTCACTGCAGGACAAAGTCTCATTTTTCACAGTGCTAAGGGGTGGGGGATGAACAGGCTGAGGAAGACTAGGGCACTGCAGCTTGGACGTCACTAAGCAGCACATGCTGCAAGAAAGCATTGGCAGCATCCTTGCCTGGCACCAAGTGACCCGGACCACGATGGCACACAGGGAGAGGGATGCTGACACTGTCATGCCTTAGGCAGCAGCAGCAGGGTGCAGGTGTAGAGCAGCAGCAATGGGAATTTCCCATTTTTGTAGCATTTTGAAATGTCTATATAGAACAAAACTGAGAGGCCAGAAGACGTTTCTGGCTTGTTTTCTTTAAGTCCATCCAGCTTTCAACAAAATGTACAGAAACTGAAGACTGTGAAGTTTTAAGCAGAGAACAGAGAAAACACTGTTTCAGAGGAAGGGTAGGTAGCATCATATGATGTACAATGAGTCTGCCTGGAATAGTAAATGCAACTGAAAAACGGCATGCAAATGCTAGATTATGCTTTGAGCAGTTTTCCATGGTCCTGACAATATTATACAGACTTTGTAAATGAAACAATTTGGTTTGGTGCTTAAGGAATAATTTGAGTTTCCACAAGAATAAAGAACCCAAAGTGCACCTTCTGCCTTTCCACAATGTTTCAAGGCCATGGGCATCTGTATGTCAGGATCTTACTTTTGGAACCTCTTTTTCATCAAAGAGAAGGAATTGATGCAGCAATCTCCTCAAGCAGCTCCAAAGCCAGGCACCATCACCCTAGTAACTCAGGAATCCAGTTCAGATATATGAAGGACTGAAGAAACTGTGATAATTACTGACTCACACAACTGGAGCCACAGAATTTCTCTCAGTAACTTCCTGTCTCATACAAAACATTTTCCTATCTATCTTATACACTGTGTGCTTGTAGAGTGGTATAGACTGAACTCCATGTCTTATGGCATGAACTTTTATGGGCTATGGGGCAGAGAGGCGAGAGACACAAACAGAAAGACATGGAGGCAGAGTGAACATATCACCACTCTGACCCATCTTGCCTTTTCTGCCTTTGCAGAAGTGACACATGCACCTTCCTGAAGTCCTTACATGGTCTTCTGATATATGCCAATTCATTGCTATTGTATGTTTGTGTATTAACGTGAACGTACAGATATGGCTGTGTGCATAGACGTGCATGTGTGCATACAGCTCTGTGTGTATGTGCACATGGATGTTATAATCTACCTACAGATCATGCCTTCCATCATGTATTACATATTATATACAACATGGGATGTTTGCAAGTGGTTTGAGCACATTTATTCCTAGAGCCATGGATTTATTTACAAGGGTAATGGACTGCTAGAGGCCCAGCAGCACTGGTGGCTGCTGCACCCAGACTCCAACAGCTTGTGGTGTGGTTGAAGCCATATTGTCAAAGGGCTCCCCACTTTAGCCAGGATCACGTCCTTTTCCAGGTGATAGTCTTCCATGAATCATGAATAAGCATATAACGTAGCCGTTCTTCTTCTGGCATAATTGAAAGCATATGTGAAGCGTAACACATCAGTGACTCAGAAAGGATATAGTCAAATTCAGTGTGATGTAGAATAAATCTACAAAAGTTGCCCCCCTTTTAGAAATCTTTTACTCCAGTGAGAAGCTGAAGAAACTCCAAAGAATTGCAAAAGCTTTTACAAGAAAATCAATGATAAAATTCCTACTGAACTATCTGCTCTGTAATTAAAGAAATGAGAAATGTTTTCTCTGGGCATTGACTAATGAAACAAAATTAAAAAATCAGTAAAATCACAGAAGATTATAATACAAATACATTAATAATTCAGAATCCTTAATAATATTCTACAAAGCAGACACGTGTGATCAGCTTAAGAGAACTTGCAGGTTTGTAAATGTTTAAAATAATAGTGATGCCTGCAATAGGAATGAAAAAGAAAGAATTCCTTTTGATGGACGTACAATGACCTTCTGGTATCCTAGAAAGACTTCTAGACGCCAAGAACTTTAAGCAAATGTGCTGAATCTATGTGAGCACACCTAGATTGTTTTGGCATTCTAGTGCAGGAAATATAGAGCAACATCATCTTATACTTCTCATTTACAGCTTCAAGCCACAGTCTTCTGGTTTTTTGGTACATGGCAAGGATTCAGAATCGTCCTCACAAGATTGGCATGTCACTTAAACGTGCATAATTAAGAACAATGCATTTGTTACCATAATTTACTAATAAATAAATAAATCAGAATATTTCTGAAGTAAGATTCTGTTGTGCTTTCTTTTCCTCTTGGGAGAAAGAGAAGGGTGGAATGTCACATGGTTGTGACAAATGAAGATGACCTGAGCCCTTGTGCTTTTATGATCTGTCAATATCTTTCTGGTAATAAGGTGCCCATAACTGAACACAGCATTGCAAGAGCATGTTGTGCATCCTAAAAACACATAAAGAAAGATTATTAGCTTCCTGCTCTAATATATGATGATAGGGTGCCTGGTCAATGCAACCCAAAACCACATTGACCTTTTTTTCATAAGAACAACATATTGGAAGCTCATGTCTAATTTGTTATTATTTAACATCCCTTGAGTCTCACTTCAGCACATGGATGGAATTTTTATTTTAAAGGATCCTTTCCATTCTGGTTTCTATTGTCTTTTATTGTTATTTCAAAATAATAATTTTACAAATATAAATCCACACTGAATGACTGGTTATTGTATTTTCAGGGGATCACCTTCTATGACCCAAATCCTGATTGCTTCGGTAATATGAGATGAGCCTTAAAACCAAAGTTACTATTTCATTGCAATAAGTAACCAGGAGCTGGCTGTAGACTTGCAACAAGTACAGGGGTAAGATATAAGCAGTGACTAAATAAGTCTTCAGAAATTAAAATTTCTATTAAATATGTAAATTTAAAAAGCCCCAAATTAGTTAAAGGGTCAAGTAGCATCATTAAAGAGACTATTTTTTCTAAATTTAGCCAGCTGAAAGTTTTTTCTAAGTGAGTCTTCATCTCTATTAACTGCTGTTGCTGAACCCTGAGTGTTCAACACAAGTCAGTTGCCTTGTTTAATGTTAGAAGAACCTGGTGCCCTAGCTTTGTTTCCCTAAAGAGAGTGTGTAATGCAACTGGAATGCTAATGGTTGACATGTTGCAGGAAAGAGGAAGCAGGTTATCATATTCAGGACATTGACAACTCAAAGTGTTTGGTGATACTAAACAACAATGCTCACTTGACTAGCACGATAGCATTAGAAAAGCCAAGTCCTGACCTGTAACTAAGATATGTCATGCTCAGAAAGTGGATTAAGTTCAAAATGAAATGTCCTGAATATAAAAAGAAACGCTCCCAGGGTTTCAGGGTATGTATTACAAATACGGAATAATAAACCAATGGATTCATCTTATCTCTGTAGTTACAAAGGCAGCTCTGCAGTGGCCAGTCCATCTACTTTCTTACTAGACATAGCTGGAGAGAAAAAGCAGTTGTAAGCCTCCATGAGCAGCACTCAGCATGGTATGAGCATGCTATGACACAGACAAGGCAGCACAGCTGGGTAGATCACAGTGCCCTGCACCTCAGAGCTGCAACCACCCTCAGAGGAGCAATCCTCAATGGATGGGCTGCAGAAAGCTTCCTGCCTAGCGAAAGAAAGTAGTTGCCATGATCGATCTGCACTTTGCTGCACCTGGTGATTTAGACCTCTGTGATCATCCTGTGAAGATGTCCTCAATGTAGAAGCATCTCCTAGATACACCAAAGATGGTAATTGGCTTCTTAGTACCATTCATCCATACAGAAACCGTGCAAGACTTAGAACAATTTTAACAGAACAAAACACTGGTTTGGGTGGGTTTTTTAGGATGATTTACTTTTTCAGTGAGAGGATCATTCCCTCTCCTGAAGAGTCAGACCAGTCCGCTCTCCATCCTCTCTTTTTCTTGTTTTGTTTTAATTTTCTAATTCCATAATATAAGAAAAGGAACAAGGCACAGATTATATGAGCAAAGCTCAGTCAGGGACCTGTGTTTTCAAGGCCTGTATGCAGTAGCTTTCAGCTAGTCTCATGTTGCCTGAATCTTTCATGTTTGAAAAGCTAAGAATAGCAGTATTTGATCACCCACTTCAGAAGGACACTTTGAGGCTTAACCCACTGCATTGCTTAATATTTTGTGAAATCTCATCATATACATTCAGAAGTTATTACTGCTCTAGGCTAATGTACTTCATATGTGTAATATGGGTACAACAGTTCCTTTTTGAACGAGACAATAGTCCAGATTTTTATGTTATTCTACAATGAAAGATTTTACTTCATCATGAGACACACACCCTCCTTTTATGCTGCTTATGCTTGCACCAATCCAAACTTCAACCACACTAGAATCTTCTTCACATGTTGGTCTCATGGAGCTGAAATGCACAGCAACAATGACTAATTTGCATGATGGCTAATTACCATTAGACCTCAACAGTCATTAATAGGAAATATTACAGCATATATTGTTTTCCCAGTAAAATAATAGAAGGATTAGTGCTAAGTCTGACACTATTTAACATTGTCATATGCTTAAAAAACAAGATCACCCATGACAAAGGTATGGTGATCACAGACAACTTTGCATTGTGATCACTGATACCAAGGACCAGCCATCTGCACAGTAATTTAGGTTGCTTGGCAAGATCATAAAACTCAGGACTGAAAAGGTCTTCAAATGGCCATCTAGTTTGTTCCCCACTCCCAAACCAAGATGAGAGATGCCTGTGCACCCTCATAAAAGCTTGCATAATCTGAATTTAAATACTGTATTGAAACTCTCCCAAGAGGGAGGATTTCTGGCACACTGAGAGAATCTCTTCCAGGGTTTCCATCCTTACAGTGCAGAAGCTTTTCCTGAGGTCTAAGCCAAGTCTACTGACATGCAATTTGAACCACTGGTTTTTGTGCAGTTCTCCATGCACATCTGCTATCTATCTTCGCAGTAGCGACCTTTAGCTTACTTAAAGGCTGCCAGCAAAGTTTAATGCTGCCTTCCTTTCTTTAGGCTATCCCTGTTTGTTCAAGCTTCCCTCACAGGGGACATTTTACAGACCTCTGGTCATTTCCAGTTTATTTCTTCGGTTTGTCAGGACCCCTATAATTTCAAACTGTGTCTTCTCTCATAGTCCTCTCCCCTTCATTCCCACTGCAACCTCCACAGACGTCTTCTTTATCCCATCCTCCAGGTCATCTGTAAAAATACTGAGCAGTTGTAGACACAAGGTGGACCCTGTTCATTTTGAGTGATATCAGTCGTAAACAATCTTTCAGCATAGTTTCCCAAAGAAAGTTGTATATTTTATTGCCATTTGTCCAGAGTGTGCTTCCTGATCTCTGCTGTCAGTGTATCACATGAGGCAGTGACAAATGCTGCCAACCGCTTCTTCTCCACCGGGGAGATTTGTCATCTTGCTGCAGAAGACTAACAAATTGACACAAGTTGTCTCTGACAAATCCCCTCTGTTTGTAGCGCATTTTATTCCTTTCATAGAGGTGCTCACAGGTATTGGTTCCAATGGTTTTTCAGTAAATTGTTGCCTTAGGTCGGGGCAGGGCTGTGGGGAGCTGGAGACTGGCCCTATTTGCAGGGGCTCCTGGGATGTGGGCAGGGAACCACAGGGGCTGAGCAAGGACAGTCAGGACTGGCAGTGCTCTCATGGCCCTGGTAGTTTGCTTTGTTTCAGAGCAATGAAAATCTTGCTATTTAGCCATGTTGGTCTCTTCTGACATTGCCCACCTGCTTTTGCCTCAACAGAACAGCCTATGTTGGTTCCATCAGTACTGCTTTTCAAACAGCCACTGCCATCTCTGAAACTAGCCTTCCTGAAACCACTGTTGGTGTTTTGTGGTTCTGCCTCCATCCTTTTCAAGGGATTATGAATCCCACTGCTCTCAATGAAATCATTTTCAACCACCACATCCTCCTCTCCTTGCTGCTGCTGAGGATCAGCCCTCACAGATAACATCCCCCTGCTGCTTGCCTTTGCTGGCTCCCAAACCGAGACATCCCACGCCTGTACCCAAAGGAGAGCTGGGTGCTCCGAGTTCTCTCCTAGTCCTCTCTCATCAGCTCTTGGCTTGCTGAAAAACCCTGTTATCTTCAGGTTGCTTGCTTGGCTTAACTCCACCAGTTGCTCATCCAGCGGATGTCATTCCTGGTTTTGTTGCTTGTAGCAGATTCCCCCCATGAAAGTAGACATGCTTGTCCCTTCTGCCAACAGGCAGAGATTTCTTACAGCTGGTCAGCCTGGCTTTCAGGGTAAGGGCTTCAAAGTGTTTCTTTTAACTAAGCCTTTCTCTTATGTGTTCTCACAGGACAAGCCTTTTGTATTAGTAGGCTAATTGATACCACTGCAAGACAGGGACAACAATGTGAGGTGATCCAACACAGCCACTGTTTATCCTTTTCTCTCCAAGCAGCTGCTTGGATGTCAGTGGGAAGGACTCCTGTCTGTGTCCTAGTAGTACCATCACTCAGGCTTTATATTCAGCTACTTCCAGAGGCCAGACACTTTCTCACCTTCCTCCCTACTCCCATAGTGCTCCCCCAGCCAGTCCTACACATCTGCATACCCTGGTCCTCTTTTCACTTCTCCAGCTGCAAAGCTCACCCTTGATCAGCAGAGAGCCCTCTGGTCATCACTGCTAATGGGAACATCAGAGATGGAGGCAGGCTGGGCCATGGCCAAGCCAAACACACCCAAAACTAGGCTGTCTATGAGGGACCTTCCCATTCAGGGAAGACAGTATCAGGGAAACCTAGTCTGATGCTCTCATCAAATTGACTGTTGTTAACTCCCTATGAATAAGGAAAAATAAGTTACTTTGTACTGTCCTTGCAAATAGCAAACTAAGATTTTGCCCACACTACTGAGGAGTCAGCTGGATCCAGTTGTAGCTATGTGAATTATGCCAGCAACTATCTCACACCAAGTAAATAATAATTTTGGGTATTTATGAAATGCTTCACTGGTTTTACTTATTCTTCAGATGTCTTGCATTAGTTTACAAGTATTTTACAATGGCCCACTGTCCTTTTTATTTCCAGTATTCTATTAAAATGAATATCCACCTTAAGAGTTTCATACACTTGTCTGGCTCACCTACAATCTTAATTCCTAAAAAGGCTTACTGCACCTATTCCTTATCCTGTGTTAAAGCTCCTCCCAAGAGATTAGCAAGCTGATATGTAAAATCGCCCTTTTGTGTGTGTTTGTGTGTGAAGGGGACCTTATCTTTGCTCCTCAGCTTTTGGAACAACATCCTGTCACTGACAAAACCCAAAAGTCTGCTGCCAATGCCAGATATGCAATTCTGTCTAGGATGCTTCCATCCCTGCCAGTGCCTTGACTGCAGAGACTGGCAGGATCAACATTTCTGCCCCCACATCTATGCATGTTCTTGCCAGACCCTCAGAGCTATTTTGGCTCTGCTTTGGGTCCTTTCCCAACCAACACCATGATGTGTGTGCGCAGGGATGTGCAGCATGGGCTACTGGTTTATCTGGTGGCTGGCTGAGCCTGGGTAACTGCTCAGTAACATCTCTGCTACCTGGGAGCTTCCATTTCTGCTCCTGGGACATTGCAGCAGCCTCCGCCTGGTCCCTATCCTTATTCCTCTTGGAACCCATTTATTGTACAGGGTGTTAGGACCCATTCACCACCATTGTCCTTACTTACCTCCAGGGAATGCTCACCAACATATTGGGGTCTTCAGTAGTTGTGCCTTCTCCCTTTTTAATTTGGTCTGGATACTCACTGCCTCACTCACTGCAGCAAGAATCACATGTGCTTCATTTCAACTGGGGAAAACCACGGGTGAACATGGAAGTTACTTGGCCTTCTCTGCTGAAAGAAGTATTTTGCCGTGATGGCAAATAGCCGCAACTTCCTAAGAAACTTCTGCTTCTCTGCAGAAGTTCTGTTTTTTCAGCTAGGAGCTGTGAGTAATCCCAGACAAGTTCCACATTGCTCCATGTGATTTCTCAGCTGCTTCTTAAAAAAAAAGAATTGTAAATATTTAACCTAGCTCATTCAGACCTTGAAAAGTAAAATGGCTATAAGGGGCAGAGGGGACGTACAGGCTTGGATAAATCTCATTTAGCTCTCTAAAGAGAAAGGATAAAAGTCCATGAAATTGTAAAAAAAATCATAAAATGTTAAAAAAGAGGCAACAGTATCCTTTGGATTTTAATTTTTGCATTTTTATGTGTGCTGTTGAATACACCATGAATGTATTGAACTGTTAGTTTTTTTGACAAGTCTTGTACTTTAGGTCATTTTGTAATGCAGCAAGTCACTCCAGAGCAGCTAAGTACGGTGGTGAAAAATTGTTCCATTGGTGACTGCAGTAAACAGCCTAATAAATCTAAGACAACAGAAAAACTCAGGGTGCTCAGTACAGCAAGAGATTAGCCCTGCGTTCCAGAGGTACTGCATCCTGCCCAGCCGCTCGGGTCCAGGCCTGCTTCCCAGCTCACAGTCATGCTGCGCTCTGTCATTCAGTCATGATTTATTTACCGAGGCTGTTAAGTTGTCCTGGCACTTCCACAAGAACTTGTAATGGATATGTAGTTGGCAGAGGGCATGTGTACACAGCGCAAAGCTGTGCGGCATCAGAGATACCCATCTGGCTGGGAGGAAGCCAGCACACCTACGTGGAACAGCGGAGCACACTGCAAAAATGCAAACCTGAAAGCCCAGCCACGTTCAACCACATAAGGGAATTAGCTCAGCTCAGCACTGCACATGCCTGGCTTATGTCCCCCAGACCAGCAGGATAAGGGCCAGCAGAGAGATCTTAGTGCTCATCTCTACTGTGCAAGGCTGGTGCTCCCCACAGAGGTGGCTGTGCTGCCTTCTCCTGGTGGTAAAACAAGCTCTTCTCTCAGCCTCTTCTGTGCAGTAAATGCAGAAATATCATCTGCTCTTTCCTCCTTCTCCTTACTGAGCACTGGCTACCACCAAGATGACCTTTGACAGAATATACTTGTAATACTATTTATGTCTTGAATTGTTGACATACTTTGTCAAATAATGGATTTATATCCCACCTAGTTGATGTATGAAGTCCAAACCTGATTTATAAGTCATGTCACTTTGTATGCTTTTCCATTCATTTAAGAGCCATTGTGTTGATTTATGGCTTGAGCTTTTCAACTATAAATCACAATTGTATTCTACATTTCCTGTAACTTATTTGTAATCCAGCACTTCCTGCTTTTGTTATAAGCTTTGCTTTACTAACTTGTCTATACAAACACAAAAAAGGTGCCATGCTTAATGAGCTGAATGAAGCTCTATATAGAGAGGGTGTACTTCACAATGCACCTTTAGCACCACCCATCTCATCATTCAAGGTAAAACTATTCCAGCTTTTGTATAACCACAGCACACATAATCCCATGAACCATTCTGCAGCTCTGTAAATGTCATTGCCTAACTCAAACCAACACCTTTGAGTATTTGTGGTCTGAACCACTGTTTCCCTAGGTCTGACAACCCGCATGGGACAGCCAGCATGCATTTGTATCAGCTCAGTACAACTGAACTGAGCCCTGGGTGCCTTTCTCCAGGATGAGCTGAATCTCTTTCTGCACTGATAAAGTTTCACTGACTATTTTTCAAGCTTATTTTTAATTGCATACTTTTCGCTTTGAACACTGGAGTTCCCCCATTGTATCAAGAGTGCATCATTGCTCTGCTGGGGAAACTTAAGTGGCACATAGATGTCCTGATCATCCGCATGTAAAATCTGAATTTTTTTATCCCCAAGCACCATGTGTCTATCAGCTTTTATCCCACAAAACCATGCAGTATGTCCATTGGCATTATTAATACAGGCTGTGCTATGTAGCCCTACACACAGGACAATGGAGAGCACATCAGAGGAATGGCCTCACAGAGGATGTGTCCCCCTTTAGGACACAGAGCACCCTGGCATCCTTTTCTTGGCCTTTACCTCTGTTGTCATCTGTGCCCACCCACTGCTAGCTCCAAACATTCATCTCACCATGGAAGCAGGAAGCTGAGGCCATGCTCAGCTTTGGGGTTATACAACAAAGAGGTGGTGAAACCAGGAGAGCATGGGGTGGCAGGACAGCTTGGGCTGAGTACAAAACAACACTTCACCATAGCAGGTCTCACAGCAAAAGAGTGTGACGCCCACTCCTTCTGGGCACAAAGGAATAGTGCTAACACAACCCCAGAGAGATGGCAAGGCACTAAAAAACAGAGGTTTTTCATGAGGGGGGCATCAGACAACTAGTACTGCCTGTGCTGCACACTTCAGCATTAGAAGTGTGAGCTACCATCTGAGTATTTTGGTTGTTACTTTTGCTTATGTGTACCCCATGCTCTTAACAGAGACAGAATAGGAAACAACCTTAAAGAGAAAGTAAAAGGAGTGCTTACAGCCGATTCAATTATTCTCCCTAAATTTTCAGTATAAACAGATGTAAAGTTCAGCAACTTACTGGAGGTGAAGACCTCTCTTCACATGTGATAGTAAAGTATCTCTTGGGAGCTAGGACAGGAAACCCAGGCATGCATCTGTATATTATACATTAACTATATATATTAACAGAGATAACTTCTGCTGTTGTGCCTGAGTCTCTATAATGGTCAGGTATTTCCTTTCAGGAAAAATGGCTTGTGTCACTCATTTGTGGCTTTATCAATTATATTTCAGAAAAAGTTGGAAGACTTTAACACCAGCAGATTACAAAAGCAAGTTCAGCTACAACAATTCACGTTCAAAGAAGTGAAAAGGAAACCTCTCTCATGAGCTTTGGTAACAACTGGGTATTTCCTTATACAAAGCAACAAAATTGTTCATAAGGATGAGAACTGCCAAAGTCCTAAGGTAGGCACCTAGGCCCTTTGCTCCCTCTGTACTTGGTGTAGCATACAGCCCTTGGATGTCCTTTTAGAGTAGTTAAGTTTTGTGACCATGTGCTGATGATTGAGCAAGCACAGTAGGCAAAGTCACAGAAAAGCCTTTAAAAAGAATGAGTATTTGGTTTTTTATTCGGATTTTGTGACTAAAAACCAGACGTGGGAACGCTGACTGAAAAATAAGAAGTGCCAAAACATCTGTTCCGAAGACCAAAATGACTGCTGAGAGATCATTATTGTCACCACCTTGTGATTGACATTCTCACTCCTGCAGACTGTTTCTGTGAATGCTTAATCCGTAAGTTGAGTATCACAAGTTTGGAAGTAGGCAGTTTGCGTGTGACACACAATAGCCTTCCACAGGTCCCCACAATACACACTAAAAAATCCAAGCAAATTGTTTTAAGAGCACTGCCAGGAGCAAAGGAAAGGCTGCAGAAGTTCAAGTCACAGTACTTTGTGTTACAATAAAACTTTCAGTCTACGTTTTCCACCCTCAGCTGACTCTGCTGAAAGCTAAGCAGGAGACAGTCTCACTGTTGTATTGTCAACATCAACCCCTTAACACACACAGAGGTGCCGTGTACTCACAGACACTGACCTGAAATGCTCTTAAGAGTGCAATAACAAACTGGTTTATATAAAAGGCGAGGAAAGGCTGTGTTTACAGCAGACCAATGATTCTGGCTATGAAAAGTAATGACTTTGGTGTATGCAAAAGTGGCTTACGGTATTTCTACACAAGAAAGATGTACAACGTACCATGTCTATCTCAACCCATATGCTACTTCAGGGCCATCCTGAACCGGTGCATTGAAAAATGGACAGAGACTTCAGTACCCATAAAAACGATATGTATAGAATGTTTCTAAAAAGGAGAACTTATCTAAGGAATTCTCAAGGAGGGGATTTCCAGGATAAAAAACCAAAGCAGAAGCAGCACAGACCTAAGCAATTCCCCAGAATGTAGCTGTCACAGTATTTTACAGTTCTCTTTTTCTGCTACAGTGTTTGGAACGGGTGTTGCTTTGGGGAGTTTTCTGGTAGGTATTGCCAAAAGACTGAATGGTTTAAATGAGAAAAGCATTTAAAAGTCATCTTTCTTCCATTCTTTTCTCAGTTAATGTTTTAAACTCTTTTTACTTAGGTGCAGATGGCAACACTTGTAGATGACTTAAGAGCAATGGTCATGAGAGGCTTGTGACTTATTGAAGCAGATGTCTAAGGTCTTTTAAGATCTTTTAAGATCAAATTATTCTGCTAGAAGAAACATATTCTTTAATGATTACACTGATTAGTTTTATTTTCCATTTATATAAGCACTGTTTTAGAAATCACAGTTTGAGAAGTTCCAACTAGAAATGTGAATCGTTACATACTCACAGCTAGCAACGTTTCCCTTCTGTGCAGATGTCCCGTTTTCTCTTAGATGCTAGTGAATTTGTCTTGGTGTTTGCTAAGAATAAGGGAACGTGCTAAAATGGTGTTTATACAGTTAACTCTTTTTTAAAAAACAAAACAAAACTAATAAGTAGTTCATGTGTGGCAGCTGGCTTTGACTGTATAAAGTATTTAAGAAACTAGAAATCAGAGTATTTTGCCTGCTTTGGTCTCTTAAGGATGAGTAGTTCCCTAGGAATCCTACATTCGTATGGATCTAATATTTCTGAAAGAAAGCATTATCCATCATGTTATTTAGGCACCACCAGTCCTGAGCTGGTGTTTATGGTTAAATAAATCAAGCTGCAAACAAGTTTGCACAGCCTTTTTTCTACTTTGGGCAGCTACATGCAAGGAGTCTTGTTGGGTGCCACCCCGGCACAGGGCAAACGTAGAATTTTCAGGTGATTTTTGCTGTCTTTAAAAATTAATTAGGGGAAAAATAGTGAACAAATGTTTAAAAACCAATAAATTGCCGCCATGAATATTTTCAAATCAAGCATTTGAAAATTACTCATTGTATTGCATCCATTCAGGGCTACTTGCAACTCCTATGACCTACAGGCTGAAGAGCTGTGACAAGCAGCAGAGAACTGGGCCACATCCATGTTTTGACACAATATTTTTTGCTATACAGCCATAGCCCTGAAATAAAACCGCTTGGAGGTGTTCTGCTGAAGTATTAAACTCTCAGTATGCAGAGGCGATGAACACTTACATCTATGAATGTTGCTGCATGGAGTAAGAGGTGGTGCCTACAACAGAGAGATGGGCACACACACTAGTAACACCCACAGCTTGTTTCCTTGGCAAGCCAGGTTAGCATCCTTGTTTGGTGGAACCATTATGCACCATTTAGAAAGGGAAAAACAAAAGGGCCCATCTGTTTACTAATACAAATACATTTTAAAAGCAGCTTTCATCAGCTAGAGCTACTGCCACTTCTGGGCAGTAGACGAAGTAGTGATCCTGCAGAAAAAACAAAGCGTAATTCTAAACTGTATCATAAATCATTGTATTAGGTACCCAGATTCAGCCTGCATTTTAATACAGATATATAAAACTGCAAACCATGGACACAGTACTACATATTTAAGAGGAATACCTTTCTGGTTTTTCACTAGAAGTTGTTTGTTTCAGCTGTAGCAGACTTTTTATGTATAGGTAAGAGCCATTAGGCCAAAGAAGTGCCCTTCCATTGCCTCATAACATTTCCTTTACCTCCAGTAAGATGCAAACTGTTAAACAACACCATACCCACTAGTCATATTTTTGTTGCCATGATAATTTTGACATTATGTGGCAGTGGTGGCTGAACACCAAACATTTCCAAGGGAGAATCTGTGTCAGTGTATACATCATGGCATGATCTTTAATTACAGTTACAGTTGTATCACTTTAAAAGGGTTGGGCAATTTGGCTTACCATCCACAAGTGACTAATTTTTAGAAATTATCAATTTTGAATACTCTGGAGATGATGTTTTTGAAATTCGATGTTTTTGAAAGTCAAAGTTTTTGTATTTCTAATGATTCCAAAACTGCCACTAACAAGCACAAATTTTACAGAATAAATATTTAATGCACAATATGTTATAAAAACAAAAAAAAACCCAATGCATTCTTATATGTGCTCATCACCAAAATAAAAGATGATAGTACAAAATGAAAGATTTGACAGGCTGGGCCTTGCTGGGCCAAGAAAGGCTGAAAAGCATCCAGTGTTTGCAAGCATCAGTTTGCTTGGCTGTTGAACTGACATCATTCTGTTTGTTGCAAATGTAATCCCATCAGAAGCACTATCTCAATAGCAAAAAAGTGCTTATTGATATAAATAATAACCTTGTTAATAATCTTGTTTAAGAATTGATACTTACTCCTCAAAGTTGCACATAAAATCTGTGTGTGGTTCACTCACGGTGAAATTTCATCCTCTTGGGTGAATCCAGCAGGTTGCAAACTATTGGCAGTAATCCTTGTGACAAACTCCAAGCTTGCTTTTGAGTTAGTTTGCCTGCCAAAGCTGGAACATCTCACTTAAAACATTCTTCATCATTGCTGGCTGACAAGAGCTTCCTTCCCAGCAAACAGCAGCTGTCCCTGCCTACTGGCTGTAGTGTGAGGGGATAAGAAAACAAATTCAAACACTGATATTTGCCACAGAAGTTGCATAATATCATAGAAGAATGGTTTGGGTTGGAAGGGATCTTAAACCTCATCTAGTTCAAGACCCTTGCCACAGGCAGGGGCACCTCCCACTAGACCAAGTTGCTCAAAGTTCTATCCAACCTGGCCTTGAACACGATGGGGCATCCACAATTTCTCAGGTCAACCCATTCCAACATCAACCTTAATGACACTTATACTTCCTGAGAAGGAATTGGAGCATCTGAATGTCAGACAAACACCCTGCAGTCTGGGTCTTTTTATTTTCAGTGTAAGAGGTGGGCAGGCACTTCACTTTTCCTTTTTCCAAGTGCAAATCCTTTCCTCTACAGATCTGATTGTTTTTCTTCATCAGTTCTACCCAGATGGACAGTCTGCTTTGCAGTTTCACCTGGTGCAATCTGAGGTTATTTGCTGTGCTCAGTACCAATGGTGAGACCAAATCAACCAGAGCCTTGAGGTGGAACTGCTCCACAGACCTCTTATCTCTGAAGTGAGCAAACCAGAAGATGCCATCAGCCTCCAGCTTTTAAAGCAGGATTTATTAGAATTCTGCATAAAATATTGGTGCAAAGTAACTTGTCAAGTAGAGAAATGCTATCAACTGAATGACATATAAATTCTGAGATACAAGTACTTAAACAGCCTTCTAGGGAAGGTCCCTCCCTCAGGGCGGCTGCCGCCGATCTCACCCTGCCCCTCTCTCCATCTGCTCAGGCTCACAGCCTTTGGGGCAGTCACAGTCTACCCTTCCTTTTTAACAGAACATACATAGGAAACACAGGCTGCCCCAAACTGCCCCAAACTGTAACCACACAAGCCGGACATCAAAGGCTATGAGAAGCAATGTGTTCCTCATCTCTCAGTGACAGCTTACTACTAGCTGGCATTTTATAAACAAGACCTGCCTTCTCTGCACTGTAAACGTTCCCAAGGTTGAATGCATGGAGGACTGAAAGCAACATTTCCAACCTTGAGCCTCCTCTTCCTCCTGCAGTGCTCTGAGCTCACTAGGGTCTCGCTTCAGCAAAGATTAATCTGCTGCAGTGAAAGTCCAAGCTGCCAGGAGGAGGACAAGAAACCTTGCTGGCACACCTGGCCAGCCTGCACGGGCTTTGCCAAACTCCTGAATAAGCACATCTCTGCGTGACTACTCAGTGCCATATGCATATTTTTCCAAACAGCTCAAAACATTGCTTGGTTTTGCACCAAGCATGGCATCAGGATGCTTCCCTGACTTCTCAGCAGACCACTGAAGGACATGTTCGGCACACTGAATTCTTTCATATATCAGATTGCTTATCTGTAGGTATCTTTTGTTCAGCTTCCAGTTTCTTACTCAGTGCAAAACTCAGATAAGCCTTTCCACTCATCATTATTGCTGTTAAAAAGTTAAGTCTTTAGCTCGTATCAGCCTCACTGACTGCTTGCCATCTCACTTAACATGGCCACTGACATGTGGGCTTTAAATCCACAATGCGTCTGCAGTCTGTAGCCCAGTATTTAAGCTGGCATATTGGTCTTTTAACAACCAAGAATGCACTGGGAGGAAATTCCATTCTTATTTAGTATGTGTGCACATTTGTAATGACAAATTCTGCTTTAACAAGTAACAAATAATCCAAAGCCTTTTAAGCATCTGAAGGGCCCAAGGGCATCTACGGATGCTGGGGAGGGACTCTTCATTAAGGACTGTAGTGATAGGACAAGTGGTAATGGGTTAAAACTTAAACAGGGGAAGTTTAGGTTGGATATAAGGAAGAAGTTCTTTACTGTGAGGGTGGTGAGGCACTGGAATGGGTTGCCCAAGGAAGCTGTGGATGCTCCATCCCTGGCGGTGCTCAAGGCCAGGTTGGATGGAGCCTTGAGTGACATGGTTTAGCGTAAGGCGCCCCTGTCCATGGCACGGGGGTTGGAACTACATGATCTTGAGGTCCTTTCCAACCTTAATTATTCTATGATTCTATGATTATTAGAAGAAATTTCAACATACTGTTTTCTTGCAATGTTTTTCCTTCAAGCTGTCTCTGATTTTGGCCAAGACTCTTCCTCCATATCCTCACTTATGTCTCCAGTCTGTGATAGATTTTTGTCATCTTTGGATCACAGGTGAAATGCTTGAAACGCAACATTTTCTTCTCTGTCTCTTTCTTTTTTTTTTTCCGCTACCAGGATTTGACAACATATTACACAGTTACCCACTATTCTCTCTTTAAAAGCATCTATATCCTTTTAATGTCAACTGGAATGGTTGACATCAGACTAGATGTGAGTGTTTGCAACTCAGGTGTTTATATCTGAGCCACTCACTCACATGTTTCCCAGATTTCCACCCAACAGGATACTATTTATCTTAGCCTAAAGCAGACGCCTACATTTTATCACATGAGTCATACTCTAAACTCCACTGACTACACTATCAAAAATCCTGTTTGTGATGGAAGCTTGCACAACCAGCTCAGATGTAGAAACCTCTATTGTAGCCCTTAAAGTTAACTGTGACAAATACCACTCTCGGACTTGTTCCTTTCTTTTTTCCAACACACAGCTTTTTAATCAAGGGGAAGCTCATCACAGGATTGATGCTGGACTTCTCCAGGCAGATGTCCTGCACTGAAGGCAATGTTAACTGATGGCAACCTTAATATAACTGTGACATCTCTCTTGCCTGTCTGTCCTTGAAACAGTGTGAAATGCAGCTCTTTCATTTAGCAAAACTACTTTCTCAAAAACAACATGTGGGTCATGAACTCTAGTAGCTCAATTTGAACAGAATCACTGTTATTTCCTTTTTGTACTTGATGTTTCCTTCTGGCAGGCAACTCCCATGTGTCAGATACTGTAAATGACCTACAGTAGGTACCAAGCCACCAAGGTGATAACCTCACAATTCTTCACACTGTTCTGACTGTCCTGCTTCATCACCTCAGCGCCATATATTAAGTTGACATGGCTCTCTCCCAAAGGCAACTGTGGAAGCCTTTATCCTGGGCTGGAGTCATTGGATTTTATTATTATTTTTTTTTTTCACAAATATTGTAGAGATCAGCTTTTCACTGGCAGATTTAATGTGTCTTGTTACAAGTTTATCGTTGCTTTGCACTGTAAATTTAATTTATTTGCTAAGGGGGTTCACTGATTTCAGAAAATATAATTTTCAAGGCACACACCGATACTATTTTTCAAAGTACAAACAGAAATGAATCTGAGGACCTCAAATAAAATTTCCCAGGATTTCTAGAAAATTCATTTCCATGCTTTGCTCTTTTGCCTGATTTTGATATCTTGTAACAGAATGTCTGTGTTTCTTGTGAAAAAATGTAAATGAGGTGGAAATATTCAAAAACTTGATGAGCAAATGAGCATATGAAGCAGTAGGGCATTTATAGAATGGCAGCTATCCAGAGATTCCTAGGGCAGTCATGTAAGTTTATGAAAGTCTTTGTGCAGTTTGGTCATAAACTAAAATGGTTCTCCATGGATAGCTGCTTAACATGGAAGTAGTGCTGACCCCTTCCATGGGGTCTGACCCTTAAATACTTGCAACATTTCCTTCTCCATTAAAAAGATACATAACAGCAAGGAACAGAAAAGACAGCAGAACAGGAACTGAAGCAGTAAGAGCAGTGCAGGAAGCCCTCAAATAGCTACCCTCAAAAACAGAAGGCAGTATGGAGTTGAACTGCTGCAGTAGCATGCAGCAGCACCAGTACAGACTGGGAAGGGACTTGCAGTACAGCACAAACAGCATAAGGAGCCAGCTAACAATGCTGATCCTTACCTCAGTGAACACTGATCTCAGACACACAGCAGCAAGGCCAGCAGAGAAACTGAAGGCTTTGATATGTTGAAATATACCTGCTCCAGAGGAAAAAAACAGTCAGAGTTAATTGAAAGCTACTAATCTCTAGTGAGAGGAAATAGAAAGGGATTGGAAATGAAAGGTAGGGAGATAACGGCAAAGTTTTGGGCCAACAGGAAAGACAATGGAATATAGGGTAATCTAGTGCACCAGAGTATTTAAACATATGCTTAAATTTTAATGTACAAGTAATCCCATTGACTTCAACATATGCTTAAATGCTTTGCTGGATCAGGGCTTTAATGTACATTTGAATCAAACTGTAACATGATGGTTTAGAAGTGAGCTCGTTTCAGGTTTCACTGGCTAACCAGAGTTTTGCTTAACTGACATTTGGAGAGGGGATTTTTAATGAATGTCTAGGTGCTTCAGAAAGCAATTAGGCTGTCATTCAGTAACAGCATTTTCTCTCTAAAAAGTAATTCTCCATTACAGATTAATGTGTTCCAGATTAAGCTTAAAGGACACCATCCTGCTGGTGCAAAATGATACTTTTAACATAGCAAACATATATAATAATAATATACCTTTATAATACAATAATAAGCAAAATTATAGTTAACATAACAAACATATAATAGCAAACATGTAACACACATATGTTCGCTATTTTTATATATATCATTTATATATATATATAGTTTATTTCCCATCACTTCTTCAAACTTTTAGACGCTTATCAAGAAGGGTTGAAAGTTCATGCGACAATGCATACATCTGGTTAGTACTCCATATTAGAATATGCAAAGGAGACTGGAAAGGAAAAAATCATAAAGGAAAGAAAATAAACCACTACTAAAGATAAGAAGATTGTAATAATCTTAAAGAGTTAAGATAGTGTCTGCACTTTGCTTAAGAGGTTCTGAATTTCAGTATTCAGAGTAGTGCAGTTCACCAGCTGGTATTGGTGGCATCAGCTGGAGACAACTTTGGCTGCAGTGCTTTTACTGATCTCTCCCCCCTCTATCTTTGTCAGCAATTTGTTGCTGAAAGCAACTGGCTGTTTTAGCTACATCTGGGAACAAACCTAGACTTGATACTTGATACTAAAACCATAAGAAGACCAATGAAAATAACCAGCTGGAATTCAACCATGGAAGGCTGGAATTATTGTATGTGTTTTTATGATGCAGTGTTTAGTATTAAGCATGTTAGCCTCAGGAAGCAAAAAAGGAGTATGCAAGCATGCTGTCAGCAGAGTCTGATACACAACCAGCACACATACTGGGATAGTATCAAGTAGGCCTAATTCTCCAGCCTAAAGTGGAAATAAACTGAAACAGATAAAATAAAATGTTGAGCTAATATAGGGAAACACATGGCTAGATACGTGGTTAGGGGTATTTGTTGCATTAAACCATTTCCCCCTGAGACAATCTTTCTGACGGCAATTAACATCTCTGGTGTTTTGACAATGCTGTCTTTTCAAGCAAGTCTAATCAGGCCAGTTCTCAGTTCCTGGAAGAAAATGGATAACAGGTGCTAAGTCCAGCTGGGTTAGTTGAATTAGCCTGGCTGGCAGAAGAAGACCACAGCCTAATGTTCATTGTGAGAGCAGTTAGGTTACATGGCTCAGTGTAGTGCTGGGAACCAAACCTGATGCTGAAGGAAGAAAGGACTGTGTTAAAGTTCACTATGGATCTGTGCTTATGAGATTCAATCAGAACTGAGAGGAGTGAAAACAACAAGTAACAAGAGAGTACAGTCATTTATAAGATTGATCGTTTCACAAAAAAAGCCAATACAATTGGGGGAAGAAAAAAGACATTAGCAAAACACCTTCTTCAAAAGTTATACCCATTTAAAGTGCCCTGTCATTTCATTTACATATCGGTTATACATTTGTCTTCTTAACTCTTTAATTAAAGGAAAAGAAAAAAGCACATCGTTAAATGCATCTTATTTCAGGAAAAACCTTTAATCCTGTGCTCAAGTATCACTTGTTACGGGGACATCCACAAACTTCCAATTAAGCACCACTTCTGGCAAAGGAACTTGATTTATGTTGCTGTGCCACTGAATCCTTGTTTCAATTCCTTTTGAGAGTAGCAGAGCACTGGGTGTTGCGATGTCCAAGGAACTGTAGAGGTGGAAGCACTATATGGGGTCAGCATGGTGCTCTTTCCAGAGTAATGAAGACTGTCCATCATCACTGTTCTAACGCAGCTGTATGGCAGCTGGGGCTTGAGCTATGCATTATACATGTGAGCATAACATTCATGGACAGATCAGGAGTTCTGTCACATGTCGTGCTGTGTGTAGCTGGATAGTGATAGCCACACTGAACCCTTGGAATTTGGTAGCACTAATGCTGCTGATTAGGATGGAAAGAAGACCTTTTGTCTGTCTTATGTTTATATTATATTCCACGCTGCAAGGTTAATGTTGAGCTTCTTCAGTGGCTAGGTAGGATTTTCTCCTCTCTGCCTTTAGTGCATAGTACAGTATCTATAAAGAATTTCTCTCTTTCCCAGAAGCTCTGGAGGTTGGCCACAGCCACACAGTGTAGACATGGTATGCTGATACTGCTAATGCATTAAATTCATTCTGTATGTACAATGTATGTGTCCTCTTGTGATTTCTAGAACTAAGTCAGACTGTGGATTTAGGGTTAGGGGATGTTTTTTTCTGAGTCAGATTAACAGGGGTTATAAAGGGATTTCTTTTTCTCTTTACTCTGACCATGGTCACTTTCTAAGATCATCTGGCAACAGAATCATAGAATAGAATCATAGAATCAGCTAGGTTGCAAAAGACCTTGAAGATCATCAAGTCCAACCATTACCCCAGAGCTGTGAAGTCAACTATACTAAGCCATGCCACTAAGGGCCTCATCTGCACATTTTTCAAACACTTCCAGGGATGGTAATTCCACCACTTCCCTGGGAAGCCTGTTCCAATGCCTGACCACCCTTTTGGTGAAGAAATTTTTCCTAATATCCAGACAAAGCCACTCCTGGAGCAGCTTGAGGCTATTTCCTCTGGTCCTATCACTCGTTACTTGGGAGAAGGACAGATCCCCACCTCTTCATCCTCGTTTCAGGTACCTGTAAAGAGTGATAAGGTCCCCCCTGAGCCTTCTCTTCTCCAGACTAAACAGCCCCAGTTCCCTCAGCATTTCTTCATAAAACTTGCTCTCCAAACTTCTGTCTTCCCTTCAGCACATTATAGTTGTTAATTTTAAGTTCTTCACTGCAGATGCTGAATTTGTTGCAGACTACTGCTCAGTGTTATGTAGAGGTAGCATTTGGAACAGAAATTCTGTGAACCTTTCAAAGGTAGATATCTATTTCATCACTGAATATGGTTTTACAGATCTTGATATAATAACCAAGTGGTGCCTTTAAGTCACACATTCATTTATGCTTATATTTAGCAGAATTACCCACCAACCTATCTTGTGTTGAGATATCTCTTCTGAAACAAGCTGCTTCACTTGTGTCTTCTTGCAAGATCAGTAGAAATAGAGGAATCAAGTTGTGTTTTGCTGAGCAAATCTCTAGAATTTTCAGTGGAATGCAAATAATTTTTTCTAAGTCCATGGTGATTCTCAGCAGCTGAAACTACAGAATAGTTTTCTTTTTTGAAAAAAAAAACCCAAATAATCTGTCTGCCTCAGTTCATTCTATTACTGATGATATAAAAGGGAAATAAAGCTACATTCTCTACTTAAAAGTAGTCTCCTGGATGGTGTAGTAGGCAGAACTGGTGAGTCACATGTTACCATCCCAGGGACCCCACAGTGCAAGAGTGCAGATAGCATAGAGCATTCCTGATGGCACCAAAGTGATGTGAAGAAAACAGATATCTCTCAGAAGACCTAGCTTATTAAAAAAACTGCCACCATCCCTTAGATGCAAACAGCACAGCACAGTTAATATTAAGCAAGGAACTGAAAATGGAAATGGATTTTCCAAATCTTAAAGACATTTTCAGCATGTCATCTCAGACTTTTGGGTTTATCCCCGATCACTCTCATATTTGATTACCACTCTTTTTCCAGAGTGTGTGCTATACTGGTTGCAGTGATGACACACTGCCTCTTCTGTTTGGACAATTGTTTCAGCTTTTATATCTTGAGTTCAGGTGTAATTCAGGTAGAATTAAGGAGAATATAAGATATTTGTCTTTCAGTAGCTGTCTATACCTACTAGTAATTAAAAAAATCCAAACAAATAAACAAAACCAAAAATAAATAATAAAAAAACCCAAGAAAAAAAAATCAACAAAAGAAAAATTAAAAATAAAGCCCACAAATACTTAAATCTTGGATTGATGATTAAAGTTTTTTGCAAGTATCTGTCATGGCACAATATCCAGACAGATTGTATAGGGGTAGGAACTTGTAAGATAGCCTTTTTTATGAAAGGTTCTTCCTTTCTGGAAGCACTTATGAAAGTGCTTCCTGCCCAAATACCACGATAAAACATGTTGACAAGCTGGACAGGACAATATTTATACTAGTGTGATAAAAATAAAGCTTATCAAGCGCTATAAAAACAGGTGCGCATTTCTTTGGGGAAGAGAATGTAAAGACAATGTGTGTGGAACCGATCAATGAAGGCTTCTGTTCAGAATCAGCTCAAAAGGAAAGGGTACTGTGATGGCTTTTATTCTCCAGTGTGAGAAACTGCCAGAATATTGTAATTTTTCCCCCCAACAGTGTTGTCAACAACAACAACACAACCATTTTAAATTACTTCAAACCGTGTAAAAGCTCTATCAAGATGTCCAAAATCATTTTCAACAAATAGCTTTCAGCTGCTCTTTTGGAGTCATTACACCACTATACAGGTGAAAAGTTCTAAATCCTGCCTGTGTTCCCATGAGTCATGCAATGCTTGAAGGTGTTTATTTTTCTGAGAAAGTATTTCAGTTTGCCACTTGCAGTTAAGACACATTTACCACCAAATTCTTTAAATCAGAACTGAGCTTCTCCAGCACCTAACATTCCTAGCAATCTAATAAAAAATTTAAAGTGTCACCAATACTATGCAGATTTTTGCTGTGACAAAGATTTCTTCATAGTATTTGCTGTTAAATCATTGCAAACCCTCTAGATGTTTTATTGAATTTTTTGAGAAATCACACGAAGCAAAGACAAAGACCTTGGTCTTAATTCTTAAAATTAGTGATTTCAACCATTGAATTAAAAAAATATTTTGAGAAATGCCAGGCTTTTTAATAACAGCCCACAACATGCAGGGTAGAAACAGCTTTATATGTTTGCTAGGAAATGTCCATGCTGTCAAAAGAGAAAAATTTGTACTGAATGTTAATGGATATGAAAGCTAACAGTGGGATTTCTTTAAATGCAACTGTCTAAAAGTTCAGACACTTAGCCTAATGGACCCTTTTCTCTGTATTCCTAGGGGGAAATTTATTCCTTTTACAGCACCATGCAGTTAGCTATAAATCATGCCAAAAGATTAGTGGTGGCCAGCCCTTAGACCACTGATTTTAGGTGGGTGACTCACTTTGCCTGTAGGACACACACTTGTCCATGTTTTAATAACACAAAGTTGTGCTGTTCTAACTGTAAAACATGCATTTTGAAAGTTTGTCTTAAGAGACCTAGTTGCTCCCACCTGGGTCAATGTAAATTCTTCAGTTTACTCATGAGCAAGGCAGTGGCTGAGCACCACAGAAAACAGAGTACGAAAATGAGTTTTGCAATGAATTTATCATCTGATAGATGATGTAAAACACCTATAGTGGTAAAAGCATTCACATTAGTTATGAGATTTTTATTGCCTGCATCTAGTGAAAGTGTAGGTATTCAGTCTCTGAGCAGTAAGACATGAAAGGGAAAGATGATGAAGAGTTATGAAATCAATGTTCTTTCATAATCAGCATTTTTCTGTTCTGAACAATCATTTACCAACCCTGTTAACCACAAAGCAATCTTTGCAACTACTGCTATTTTGTTTTGGTTTTCTAAGTCAATAGGAGAAGAAATAAATAACATAAGGTAATGTATTTCTTCACTTACTTGATTTGGAAGTTTTCTAGGTCACATCTGCTCCTATTGGTGTCTACTATGTTCTGATACTAAACCATCTGGGACGTAGTGAGGAAGATATCCACAAACGAATTCTTACGGAAGGGTATCATAAAGTGGGTCACTTATTAGATCTCTTCAGTTGAATACTAAACAGAAATAGGCCTATATGACAAGAGAAGCACTGAATATGCTGGGATGAGTGGCACTGCACGAGATAGTGGACCTGAATGTGGGAGTGTGCAGAAACTATAGCTTAGAAACTATAACTTGGCCTCCTGCAAGTAATTACATTGACTCACATGCATGGGGGATATTATTTTTGATAATTTCTTATTATTACTGTGCTTTCAGTTCAAACAGTTGACTCAGCCTCCACTGTCATTCTCTTGTAGATAAAATTTAAAAGTTGGGTTTTTTGCTAGACTACCTATTCACAGCAAACTAAAATTTAAATCTGTCTTCCTTGTCACAGCCAACTGTCACAGACGGAGCCATGCACTTCACTTATAAGACAAGCAAGAATATAGTTCAATGGTAAATGTGACAGTGGTTTAACAAGATTCCATTGCAAGGTACACTCGATTATTTCCTGCATAGAGAGCAGGGTCAGGCAAAACTGTCAGGGAGACCCTCTCATTGAGTCACAAGTTTCACAAAGGACCCCTTTGCATTCTAAACTCATTCTCAGAGGAGAGTTTAAGTGTAGCTGCATCCAGACTTAGTCCCAGACTTGGTCAGCAGTTTGTGTCTAAAGGATTATCTATGTGCTATCAATCCTTTATCACTTAGGTAAGATTTCAAAGTTTCAGCGTGCTTATTCCCAATTCACTTACCAAGTATCTGAGCACACCTCCACATCAACACTTTGTGGTGCAGTTACACATACAGAACAGCAAATGCACTTTTTACATCGAGTAATTACGGTACTGTTAAATTCCCAGGACTTGTTCAGTATTTAAAATACAAGACTACTGACAAAAAAGACAGATACAAAAAGCTCTTTCACGGACACCCCCTTGTCGTGGGGAAAGAGCTTGCGTGCCCTTGTGAGGTTGTGAGCTATGCT
>JANHGB010054931.1:0-10405 GCA_026283785.1 Coracopsis vasa
AGCTATTCAATTACTTAACTGCACATTGATTTCTGCAATTAAAGAATTCAGTTTATTAAACTGAGTTGCAGAACAGCAGAGTCAAACCATACTCTTAATTTTCAAGGCCTATGTATTTGTCTGTATCAAATACCTGCATCTCTTCTGAACCAACAGACATATTCATCCAATCACTAACCTGGTAGAATAAAAACCCCAATCAGTATTTTGATTTGCCATAGAAGAGGAATCAAACATCCGCATGGCAAGTCCACTCATTTCCATGTGGGGAAATCATGACAAAGCACCTTTTACCCTCCACTCAACACAGTAAGGGAAAAATGTCCTGAAGAGGAGTCAAGCTCTAAATGAAAAGTTGCACTAGGCTGGTTGGTGAGAGACATCCAAGAGTTGATGAACCCTGATAAAGAATCCCCAGACTTTGAAAGCACTGAAGAACAGCATTCAATCAAAATACTGTTACTGCAAACGTGTTATTCCTCCCAGTTGTACCCAGGATGGGGTGAACTTGTGAGCAGAAAATGAACAAGGACTGTGACATGATACTGCTCTTTCACTTCTGAAGCAGAAGCAGGGGGAGGGGGACCCAACAACAACAAAAACACAGTTCCAAGAAACCCCCAACACCTCAAACGAAACTGATTGTTGAGACTGTCTTTGTACTGACTGCATTCACACAGCAAGTTCTGTGCAATTCCTCACTTTCAGTCAGTCAAAACGCCTTCAGGATCTTAAATGTTTTCAGAGCTGATTTAAGTGCTCGCACAGTAGGATGGAAGCTATTTAAACTTCTGCAAACACTGATATTAAAACCTACCTTAAGCTCACTGCTCATAATTTGCTATAAATTTACAAAACAAACAGTAGTGCAGGTGAAAAGTCCTGGTGATGCTAGAAATATTTCATCATTAGTATCTTTAACAGCAACACCCAAGTCTAATTCTACTATAAATATTGATTGTTTTGTATTTAAAGACAATCAGGTTACAGAGTCATCATCCTCTCCAAGAGTGTTAAAAACTAATCAATTGTTCTTAACACAGCCTTAAAGTGACATGCTTTTAGGATCAGCTATCCAAAACATCTAATCATTGTATGTTTATTAATTATGAGATGGTAGCCAGGACAGATTCATTCCCTCACTGAACTGATTGATATGAATGAAGAACAGTAAAAACTGATTTGTAGGGCTTGTCTGCATGAGGATTTTATTACAAAGGGGATTAGGGCACGGGTTTTAAAGCACAATAATTCTTCTGTACTAGAAATATCAACTGTATGGTCTAGCTTAATTATTCCAAGTGGATTAAACTAAACCACATAAAAGAAACTGCTGCCAAATAATAACAGTGTTCACAGGCAAAAAGTGTGGAATAGCAATTGCAGGCTTCCATTCACACAAGGATGACGCATGCAACTGATGGTACATGTGTAAGAAGCATGGCTTGATCAAAGATCACCTTTTTAAGTCCTGTATCAGTTTTTCAAAACATAAATCAAGACTCAACAGGTACGGATTTGGTACAATGCATTCGAATGCAAAACTATTACCCAGGACTTTATTGTGCCATTTATTAGCTGTTTCCAAACCTTTCATTTCCTTGTGGAAGTACATTTTCTTCCATTTGCCAAAAGCAGACTTTCCACTCTATTACCCCGAGAGAGTGAGAAACATGTTTCTCTCATTCATTCCCATATTCTTAAACTGGAGTTGTGTATTGGAGGGAAGTGTAAGTAAAGTGTTACTATAAAATCAGCACAGGCTGCGTACACAGTGCCTTCAACTTCTGCAAGTGCAACTCCTTGTTAAGAATTTTCCTTCACTATTTTCTCAATAACGAGATTATGCTTTTAAAACACTTTATAACTGGAAGACCAGCTCCCAAACCCCTTATTTTCACGTGAGAGAAATACAAAATTATAATTCTCCTTCATGTTTAAACATTTGCTGTTCAACACAATTATGGGAAGTAAAACTGTACTTTCAGTAATTCTTTGTCTTTACTTAAACACCACTAGCTTATACTGTGGTCTGTCTTACAGATACTATAGTTGCACATTACCTAGTCTGGCACTGAACAGCTGCTCCTAAACAGCACAGACTTCTTCAATCCTTTCCCCTTACTTACTTGACAAGTAAGCAATTAGTGACAAGCCTTTAAGATGACTGGCTAATAATTACACTACTATATGCTTCCCTTCCACTGAAACAGAAGACCAAGCTTGGACAGTAAGTAAGCAATGAGCTCCATTAGGAAATATCTTTATCCTCTCCCATCAGGGGACACAGAAATACAGACAGGACCACAGAATTCCAGAAGCAGCAAGCCAGGCACCTTACTGGAAAGCTCAAGGATAATTGCTAAATTCAAGATTAAGAATAACTTCAAACTGTTGGTACCCACTTTGTAACACAGAGCAAGGTCCGGCTAGTGCTGTTTCCACAAAAGCTGACACAATAGACGTGTAAGTTCAGTGACCAGTCTCATTTCTTCCTCTTAGCAGCTTTTTGTACTCCAGCACTCTTGGTGTGTAATATGCACAACAAAAGGACAAACTCAGAGACAGCATCAGTTAGAAGCTGCAGAGTGGCATAAATCTAATTAAGTCTAAGTGGTAAGACTAAAGGAATATAAATTAGAACCAGAAACAGATCAGCTTCCTCACATGCAAGTTGCACTGACTCAGACTTCCTCTGGATTCTCTAAATCCAGCCCAACATTCCTACCCTGTGGAATTCAAACTAGAGTCTTAGGCAAGTTAACCAGAAAGAATGCATCTAAGCTAAGAAAATGGAGAATACATACTCAAAATGCATTAAGAAAATGTACTGAAAAGAAAGTCAGTTAAACTTTTGCCTTTTCTACAAATATATGTTAGCTTATAAGAGAAACCCTCCAGGCCAGAGAAGTTCCTCAAGGACTTTGCCTGTTGCTCATTTTACTAGTAACAGTAAGTAACTAGCAGACAACCAAGTCATCCTATTGCAGTGGGATCTGTAAAACTGTGGTACACATCCCATAGTGAGGTGAACATGAAAGAATACCAAACCCAATACCCATTATAAAGCAAAGAGCCATGAAATTAAACCTTCATTTTACAAACCTCTGGAAGAGTGCGCTACTATTATCTTGGTTATTTGAACATACACACAAATTCTGGGACTTGCCCAAATACACCGTGTGTGTTTACTTGGCACTTATTTTAGAAGGTTCAATAGCAACAGCAGTAAATCAGTTTCTACTCAACATTTGAGGCAACTGCTTTTCAAAACATATATACAGAATAAAGCAACAAAGACCAAAAGAAAAGCTGAATTCATCTTAAAAGGTGATTTTATGCATAGAAGCTACACACAAAAGGAGTCTTGAAATCCAAACTAGCATTTTTCTAGTTAGCATCTATACAGGTTGATATCCAAGATACATACAAGTCTTGAGTGCTTACACTACTTGGACAAAAAATGACCAAAGACATTTATTACTAAACATGCAAGGAACAATCTAACCTACAAAGTCATACTGCAACTTGTCTGACCTGAAAACACTATTCTAACATTAGTTAACCCATCTTAAACACTTATTGTGAATGTTAAAAGCAGTGACTGGTATCATGAGTCTCTGTAGCTGGAGCTGACATAATTTGCTGTTAAAATCCTGTACTCACCTTTTGCTGGCTGTGAAAGGAAAATGAAGTGCTCAGTACTGATAATAGTCCACCTCTTTTTTTTATGAGCTGAAAAGGAATCTTTGCAACACACTCATGCCCACCCAGTTATGTGTTCTTAAACAAGAACGGGTCTACCAGACACTATTAAGGAGCATGAGTTCTCAAACTATCTCCAGTTCAATACCAGTTCCATTATAACTTTTTGTTCACTAACAAAGCAAATGCAATTGGGAAAAGAGAGCACCTTTATATGAGTCATTAAGTACATTTTCCACACACAAGAATGATTCCCTCTTGTGTACTAACTAATTTAATTGCCAAGTATTGGTTTTGGACCCAAGGAAGACAACCTTTGAAGGGCTTCTGAAGACATTTTTCTACATGTCTTAGATTCAGATCGATGCACAGATGGATGAAGACAGCATCTAGGCTGATATACAGTATAAACATAAAGCATTGGGATTCAACAAAGCAGAGAACTAAATTTCAGACTTACGTTTCTCATCATCAGCATGTACTAGAGATGCTGCTCTCGACAAAACATCCAATGGAGTCTCCATTCCTCTCTGGATCCTGGAAAATTCAGAGCCAAAGTTTCAAAGAGTAAACTCACTGAGTCCTTCCCACAAAACAACATCCTAGGTAGTATGCCACTTGTTCATACACACACACCCCAGATTTTACAGAAGGAAGTAATCATGAACAAGGGCACAACAGCAGAAAGAATCAAAAATGCAGGTTTCTGCTGCTTTTTTCATGTTATACTACCACATGATTTGTTAAAACTAAGTCATTGCTGAAAACAAGGAAGACTGGAATTAGCTTTCCCACCAACTACTCTTCCAAAACAAACCAGAAGACCGAATTCTCAAGTATTTGACTGAAGCTGGTGATCACTGCTTATTTGGTTGCAGAAGGGTTATGTGCTATATACTATATGCAATTTTTCCTCCCACATGCCAGCCTTCCATGCCTGTAAATAGCTACTTGAGATAATATCCAAAGACGCAACACATCTGAAGATGACAGCTGGCCTGACTGCCTACATGAGCGTAAGGCTGCTTTAGATCCATAGTATTCAATGGATTTGCACTCCATACTCTCCTAAACCAAAGCAGAATCATCCAAAGCTTATAAGCCATTAAGACATTTTCTTACTCATGAACATACAAACACCCTGTGTATCTGTAATAACACAAACAGAAAACTAACTTGTATAATCACAGTCACACCTCAGAGCTTTTCCCTGTTTCTCTTCCCTTACAACACTAATTCCCATACAAGAAAATGAACCCCATTTCTGTGGTTTTGACTTTCAGCCTGGGAACAACTCTGATAACACTAGCACTGCACCAAGAAGGAGAAAAATGGCTGCTACTGCTGAACCCAGGACAGACCGTTAAGAGCTTTGTTGGGTTTTTCCCCTGCAAAACTAGTATGCTGGTCTGACATAAGCACTGCTTATTGGAACTGACTTTACAGTATGAGCTTAAAAATAAAAGGTAGTGGCAACTACCAAATCTCAAACACATGTACATGGACATAACAACAAGCATATGTTTGGGAAGCAATTTCCTTGGCTTAGCACTATAAATAATAAACCTCCCTCTCCTCCCTCCTGCAGCCTAAATAATGTCAAAGACTTGAAAACTAATCAAAGATTTTTGAAGCATAACAGAAAGTATTTTGAAAGTATTTTTAAAATTTCAAACCTCTATTTTCAATAAAAAAATAAATCCAGTCTTGTTTGCCCAGAACTGTGCAAGTGGAAGAGACGTACTTAAAATAACTAAGGATAGCACTTGAGGATTAAAACATGCATCTCCCTCCCTGTAAGAATCAGCTTTTGCTTAAGAACAGTGTTTTAACCCAACTTATAAAATCAATTAACTCTTTCATTTAAAGACAGTACATGTGGGCAACAGGTTTTAGGAAACAAGATCTTAGATTCTTATTTTACCAAGTCTGTCTTCATTAAACATTTCTTTATACAATGTTTGATGTTCCAAACCAAAGCAAAGACTTGGAAGAGAGCATTCGCTAAAGAAGCCTTCAGCATCATTCCACTTTGATCCCTTCAACCTTGATGACTGGTTTCTTTCCTGGGCTTTGTTTTTGTGGAGTCTAAAACAGCACCACTTTATTTCTCACCAGGCTGTCGATTACTGACCATTTCACACAGATTCCTCTATCAGAGTGAAAATTCTGTTGAAAAAATGATTAGAATATGTCTGATCAGATCAGACATATGATCAGATGATGCAGCTATGCCAAACCAAAGGCTAACTCATGATTTGGTAATAACCAGCTCTGTCCTCACTTTCAGAGGCAGCAATACGCAGCTTTTGGTCAACTCTTTAGAAAAACCCTCTTGATAAAGAACAATACGAAGGATAGTAATATGTCTCATTGGAAATAAATTGCTGCTTTAAGATTTCCAGTACTTTTCAAATAATGGGAGTAGCAGATGCCCAATCCCTTTCCGGAACATGCTCCTAGTAAGAGAATTAGCTGGTGACAGAAGTCCACACTGAGAGAAGGAAACAGGAACCAAGTCTTAATTCTGTTCAGGAAATTAGACACTTTAAAAACAACTTCACTGCAACTGGCCTTAACAGAGTGAGTTTTGTAGCTTTGCGTATTGTTAAAGATCACATCATGAGAGAGCTGCAGAAGCACTTCCCTAACAGTCAAGGTCTTGTGAAGAATGCTGTGTTCATTCAAGAGCCTCCTTGAAGCCACACTGTTCATCAAGAGATCTGCAAATTCCAGGGGGCCATACCATATGTACTGTGACTTTTAAACATGCTGAACACATTTACAGTTATGAAAATCACCTTCAAGGAGCTATCAACCTCTGGATTATTTTTCAAATAATATGAAATATCTTTCTCTCTACATTCACAAGCCAGGGATAACAGTTCAGGAAAGAAATGAAGGGTGCCTATGAGAGAGGAGGAATCTTTTCTTAGTTCGCAGCTTAAAACCCTAATTCCATCTCAGCAAGGACAGCGACTGCTACAGCTACTCCATGGCAGCCTTCAGAGAACAGACCGGTCACCCTCAGAAGGCCTTATGCTTCAGAAATGAAAGAGTAACTCAATTTCCAGGGTTCTGACAAAAAAAAGAAACATACTCGTGATGAAAGGCAGCTAATTCTCTGTGAGACACAGAAACCTGCCTGTACAGCAGAAATCAACCTGGATTTTGTTCGCATCCTTAACTGGGTGAAAACCCAGCTCTCCAGCCTATGTGCAAGTATTATATTGCTCTACACTCAAAAGGGAAAACAAGTGACTATTAAAGACCAAGAACACAAACTGAACCTCCTCTGGATAGCTCTGATTTAAACACTGTGGGAACCGTTTCATAAGTTTCTCACTTGTTACAAAATCTTAACTGTTAGAGACACAAACCAAAAGTACTTCTACAAGCATCCAAAATACTGTTATCCACTGTAATTTCAAATATTAGTTTAACATCTTAATCCTTTTATTTATCAGTTACTGCTTCCACTCAACATCCCCCTAACCTGTCATCTCACCTACAACTGAAGAAACGTTCTGAAAACACAGCAAAGACATGGAACATCAGATCACAGAGACACATCATCCGAAAGCCAAGTAAGTAACTAAACACTGATGCGCTGCGGGGTTTTTATGCAACATTTGAAGAACATAACACCCATTAGTGGAATGAAACAGCACATTGCTCTCCCTCTCCTTTTCAATCTTTTGCACATTCCATGCACATATGGAGTACTCTCAGCTCTGCAAATGCCAGGTAACATTATATATATTTTTTTTAAGACTATAGAGAAATGAAATCTTTTTAAAATTAACAGTTAAGTGACTTCATGGGTTGCACAGCACCTTCCAAGCACCAGGGAAAGCATGCGGGCAAAACCCCTCAAGTTGCTTGTTTGATGCTTCAGTAAACAGGCAGTAGAGAAACAGCACCAGAGACTAACTGCAGACTGAACAACAAGGCGTTTATTTAATCCCACAGTTATTATTCACAGTGGGGTACGTCAGGGAAGATTTGAAATAAAGAGAAGATCTTTCTATTTGATTAACAGAAAGGGGGAATAGGGACAGATAAGATTTGACATAACCTCGAAGATTCTGTTTGCAGCAGCAATCTGCATGATGGAGATACGATGGGGTTTGTGTAACAGATGTTAACTAGTAACTGAAATAACAAGTTAGATGACAGAAACGAGGAAAAAGTTGGGCGATGAGAACAAAAGACCTGTATGAAAGACATGCTGTGCAGATAAGAAAAATCAGAAGAGTTTATATGTCATTTGGATATGAAGATCTAAAAAGAGGTCAAAGTCATAAAGATACTTGGATTACAGGTCTGACAGAATAGCAGCATGGCCCACAGCCATTGCTAACACATTAATAAGAACCATCTGAAAGCAGACACTAGTAAGAGCTCCCTCAAGCTTGGCAAGTGTGAACTAGAGATAGACATCTACATGATGCCAAGGAGAGAGAAAGGCTGAACCCTTCAGTGATGTAGAGAAAAGTCTGGTACTTGAATTCATATGTCTGGTGAAATTGCAGAGATAAGGCTGGAGGGAGAAGAAGTGGATTAATAAACAAAGCCCATTATAACAACCAGAAAGTGAGAGAGCAATGACAAGACACTCAAGAAACAATCAAGAGTGAGGACTTAAGTGAAGTGCAGATAAACAAAAGTATTGGGAAAACAAGATTAACTGAAGATCAATGTCAAACAGGTCAAAAGCAGCTCACATCCAGCAAGATACGGGCATGGTACTTCCCTGTCCAGTTCAGAACCAGAAGCACCTAGAGAAAGAGTCTCCAGCTAACTGAAGTAGAAGAAAGCTAAACTGAAGAGGAAATCCAGACACAATTTATCAGCACAATCAATAAGTCTACAGAGTAAAGGAAGATAAAACAGAAGCTTGATGCAAACTAGGTCAACATCTCTCATTTTTTACGACAGGAGAGAGTAAAGCATATTTGTACTGTGAATGAGAGTAACAATAAACACGTTGTATTCGATGTGTCCTCAACAGCCACAACACATTTAAACCTTCAACCACGCTTAAATCAGAGCTTCTCCCTGCAGGTACATAAACCCTGTGGAGATACCCGTGTGAAATGTTAACCCCAAGTGTGACTGGCATGTAGCACAGATCATCCTTCTGTATTTAAACTCCCAATCTTCAGAGTGAATTCATGCTACTCTGCCAAAGAACCCTCAGAACACCCCTTTCGGTGGGGTTTTTTTTGCAATGTATTTATTCAGTACTTTGGTGGTTGGGTTTGGGTTTCTTTTTCCCCCATGCTTGTTTTGCATCTGGAAAATGTGTTTGAACAGGCAAGTCTTCAAGCAGAAACAGCTTCCCAATTTAACTTATCACACAGAAAATTAAAAGCTTAAAGCAGAGCTCTGGCATTTCACCTTGTGTTTTCTGTTTGCTTGTTGCGTAAATCCTCCTTACCAAAGTAACGTTCTAAAAAGAATGCTATTAGCAGTGCTATTCGAATTAGATGCTAACAAACATAAGAAATTAAAGGTGGAGAAGTCTAACTTGACCATGTCTTGTATCTACAAGATTGCTCAGTCCATCCTCTGTTACACATTCTGCTGCAAACATATTACAAAACATCTAACCATAGAAAACAGAACTGAACTGAAACTACCTCTTATTACAGAAAGCTGTCAAATGTAACTGAAAGCAATTTGCCTTCTCAGTGTCTCCACACTGTATTAGTTATCAAAGCTACACATACTTAAAAAACACCTCCTTATGCTTTATAATGTGAACGTGCTTCTCAGTTAACACGCCCAAAGGCCTGTGTCAGTGATTTTCTATGCTGGTTTAGCGACTGGATGTGTTTTATACTACCCCACTATTCGATCCACCCCTTCCAGCACCACTTCTCAGTGCTCAGCACTTAGCACCGGCCTAAACCCTACTCTACAGCGGGTGTTAAAGCTAGTCGGTAGCATTCATCTCATTGAGATAAGGCAGGCTTGGAAAGACAGCACTCAGCACCCAAATGCCATCCCCATTCCCCACAGCGTGCCTCCAGGATGCTGGTGATCCAACAACTGTTGCAGCCCAGCAGCTTGCTTCAAAACCCAATGCACATGCACAGCGCGGGCACACCCGAATTCCACCAGCAGTCTAACGGCCCAGAGCTGCATTACTGATGACTGAAAGCAGCTCTTGTAACTGCTCCCCAAAAGCCTCGCAGCCTGATCCTGAATATCAAGATTATAACCGGGGTATCCAAGAGAGTTGTAGGGCATTTATGCAAAGCACACTTCACATTAGAAATACCCTCACAAGCCTGCAGATAGGAAAATACAAATAAAGGCCAAGAAGTTCGTAGAAGAGCTTAAAGTAAAAAGCTTAGGCATCATTAAGGCGGGAGAGGCAGCCTGCTGCCAGATTTCATGCAGTTCTGGATCTAAGCGTTACTAATATCACTGCAAGGAGAACTTCGCTCAGTTCTCACAACCTACACTTTGTTCCTCCCCCAGAACCGCTCTTCTAACAACTCCCTACCGCACAGCTGCAGAAAACCCGATCAAGCTACCCTGCGGGAGGAAGCCGGGAGATCCTGATCAACCAGCCTCCTCTGCGGTTTAACTTGCAAACCTCCATTAGTGCCGATAATCCAGTTATAATAATGAGCATTGAGTCAATTAAGCTTAGCATGCAGAGAAACTACTTTTTAATATTAAATAA
>JANHGB010054933.1:0-20611 GCA_026283785.1 Coracopsis vasa
CAAACATACCTTTCTGCACATTGTGCAGCAGACTGCCCGGGAGCGGACCCGGGAGAAGTTGCATTCCAACAGACTTTTCGTGGTTAAGCAAGTGATCCACAGTAATGGTGTTTTGCCGATGAGGAGAGGACTGGTAGCAGAAGAGGACAAGGAACTAGACCAAGGACTTAGCAGGCTTGTATGGCATACTTTTCATTTTAAAGGTACTGAAAAAGAAAAAAGAGGTCAATTTGCATGGTGAGCTTGCAGGGCCTGTTAAGAGAGTTAAACAAAAGCTTTAATTATCTATCATCTCTTAAGTTTTTGATGAAACAAAGGAAGTTTTGTCTTGGTCTCTTCACTTTTTTTAGCAAAGACCAGAAAGCCAGAAAGAAGCAATCATGCTATTTAAACAGAAAGTGTAATATTCAAGTACATGAAATATCATAAATATATTTAAAATACATTTATATACATAGTAGCATAGTTTTTGAGACAGTACGCTCCCCCAACTATACCTTTTAAATTGGCCTATCAGAATTAGACCAAGAAAAGCCTTCTGGGAAGGATGGTGATTGAGGAAGAAATGAAATTTCACTTCCTAAGCAGACCTTCAACCCTAAGCAGGCTGCAATGATCACGCTACAGTAGATACTACCTTGTATTATGACAATAAATAAAATTCTGGATTTGTTTATTGGTTACTGCTGGGTTCAGTAGAGTCTATCTTAGTAAATAGATGCCCAAGCTACTGGCCCAGTGCTGGCTTTCTTCTTTAAAAAGCCTAACCCAGAGGTTGTTCTGAGGTGTAAGACAGGATTGGACTGCAATATTTTCATTACTGCACCTTGATATATGTGGACATTCAGGAGGAAAAAAATTACTGTGGTTGTATATTATCAAAACAATACGTAATAAAATTCCTGAAGATAAAATGGAAGTGCAGTGAACTGATATTTAACCTTGATAGCCTAAACTTCTTTGTCCTTTATCAGGATAGAAGCATTCTTTTGTTTTCTCAAGTTGTTATTGCCCTAAATCCAATGTGAGTTGTGTAGTCCCAAAGCTTTGTACTAATCACTGTTGATGCTGAGATTTACTGGTCGTTTGTGTTTGGTCAGCTGTTCCATTGATACATTCATCTAGGGAAATCAGGTATTTGTTTTCCTGAAGACTACTGTAGTTCTACTCCCCTGATGTGGTCACATTTCCTTCTTTTTTTCTTGCCAGGTACTTGTATTTGTTGTTTTCTGAAGATGACCTTCTTCCATTTGAACACTGGGTCTTCAACACAGAGGCTCATCCTCTCCCTGTTCTTCACAAAGACGATGGGAACAAAGAAGATGACCAGAAATAGATGAAGATTAAGTTATATTTTGTTTCATTCCTCATGTTTCTTTTCAGGACTTGGGCACATGATTTGGTTTTAAATTCTTGAGTTATTTTTTTTAATCAAGTGTTTTGCAGTCTGTTTTCTTTAACAGTAAATGCTTATGAATGGACCCAAACTAATTATGATATAACCCCAGTCCTCTAATCCAGCTGAACCACTTCTTAGAAGAGAAATAGGACATTTCTCCAGATTGTGTTAGGCTGCAGTGCCATCTTGGCCAAAAAGAGCGGAGGGTCTGCATGTTACTTATTATCCGTTATGCTTTTAATTTGACTGCAAAATTCTTTTCTCCTCTGTGAGGAGATGTCTGCTTTAAGCTGTAATATTTTGCCATGTTGCAAAAAGCCATATTGAATTAAGTATAAAGAGCTTTTTTCCTTTTTTTTTGTTCTATGTTAATTTGTTTTGTGTGTCATCCAAGACAAATCTTGTGACTGTGACAGCCTCTTCTTATGCGGGTCTATCATTACTTGGTAAACTATTTGATGTATTTCATTGTCAATGAAGTCTACATAGGAGTATTTTCATCTCATGCAGACACGACTTTGAAACTGCAGTATATATTGAAGTTAGACTAAACTAGTTTCTATGAATTTAGCACATTAGTTAGCAGACCTTAGTTTTTCAGGTTTTGATTAGAATATTGTAATAGAATAAATTGTTTCCTCCCTTTTCTAAGTGGTGTTATTCTCACGGTTTTAGTCAGGCTACTATGGAGTAAACTAAGGTAGTAATTTCTTATTAAGGAAGGGAGTCTTACCTTCTTTATGTATTTAGTCCAGTAGCTTTCATATGGTGGTATGGTAAGGAGACAAAAAAATAATGACATTTTCTGGTAAGCTGAGAATTAATTATATTGGAGACAATTTGTTTGGTTTCGGGGGACTTCCACAAACATTCAGATAGGTTCTGACTTGACAACAGACTTGATAGTTTATTGTCACAAAACAATTTAATGTATCAACATTAAAGCTAGATGTTCAGATGCCTTTAAGAAAATTTGTCTTCTTAAAAGATAATCATTCAGAGAGGAAATTATCCAGCATAGAACTAAAACTTTCTGAAAGCACTGAGTCTGTCTTCTCTAAGTGAAAGAAATAGTGTGTTTAAAAATATTTCCTAGATTATAGGCCTGGATTACTAAGAAAGGTAACAGCTTTGCCAAAAATATTTTAAAGTGTGGTATCACCAAAGGGAAAAAGAAATGGGATGTGATCAATTCCTGTTTCTATTTAAATGTAGTTTGGAGTGGTTTACCTAATTATTAAGTCTACCTATGTTTTCATTTAGTGACAGGATGACGTTCATTAATTTTGAGTAACACCTGGCTTCCCATTCTGAGAAAGCACATAATTCACCAATTGGATTGCAGCAAAACAGATATGGTTCTGAAGAGTAATCTTGACAAGGTATTTAGTAAGATAGCTCAGTCCAGCATAGCTAATCACAGCTGAGGAAATACATTTGTTTAGGCATTACGAAGTACATTTTTTCTGCACTGATAGAGGTCTGTGATGTAGGTTTTTTTAGGTAGAAGCCAAGAGCAAAGATAACTAGTTAAATTTTTATATATAGCAGCTGGAAGCTGACCCATAAATTTTGCTCTCTGGATTCTGTAAAGACAGCACTGCCTCTCTGCTTCCCCTGCAGACAGAGAACACGGTATGTGCCACATGAGCTGCCAAAGACATTTATGTAGGGGGCAAGGCAAGAGGATCTTCAGTGATGCTGATCCTTCCTTCACAGGCTTGGCAGAGCTGAGCATTTGTACATGGAAGTTAATAAGGGTACCCTGCTGAGCCTGGGCCACCCAGTGCTGAGAGCATGGACACAAAGGTTGTGCATCTGCAGGTGAAGCCTGCTTACATGGAACCAGCACCTTGGCTCAGGAGTTTTTGCTTTACTGCCCTTTTTTTTTTTTTTTCCTTTTTTTTCTTTTTTTTTTTATTCTGTTATTATTTTTCTTCTTTAAAGTATGATGCCCTCATGTCACGGTAACAGTTTTCCAAAAGTGAATGAGCAAGGATGAAGTCTTGGCTCTCTTCAAGAGCAGAAATCCTGCTGATTCTGATATTCCAGCAATTGTATTGTTGGAGGACTATAATATTTCATTGTATTTCTTCAGAAACAGTATTTATAAGGGAGCTCTTCCCCCTGCCCCACGCTCCGAGTACCACAGAGAAATTACAGCTGTTACAGGCCTCGTATTGTTTAAATAACTACAATAGCTCAGACAAAAAAAAGTCTTTAAGGAATGTGTTTTGTAAGTCTTTCTTTACATGGTTTTCTTAACCTCAGTGTATCCCCCAGAAGTATCTAGTGATCTTACTTACCAAGCTGAAGAGAAACAGAGGAGAACCAGGTAGCTCTTCACGTTTCAAAAAGCAGGCTACAAACACACAGCTCTTGTATGCATCAGATCTTCCGTATTTAAATATAAGCATCATGACTGTTTCCTTGTAATACAGACATTAAGTATGTTGGGGTTTTGGTTGGATTTTTTTTTGTTTGGTTGGGTTTTTTTGGTTTTATTTTTAGTTTGGGAGTTACAATGATTTGAAAGAGCACAAACCTGATGTGACTAGTATCGGTATTCAGGTTGTATGTACAAACTGCACTATACTGTACTTTTTGTAAACTAATGTAAGTAGACGAGAAGATTGTACAATGTGTAGATCTGCCAACTGTAAGAAAAAAAATCTTTACATGAACTGAGAATATATTGATTTTTCTTCCTTTTTTTTTTTTAAATAACCCCAAAACACCAAAGTTAGAGCAATCATTTTGAAACAGTCCATACTTGCCACTGCTTGTTAGAGTGCTGAGATAGTGTGCATTTTATTTCCCATTCACTGAACTAGCTACATGGAAGTGGCTAGTGGTGGTCCCTGTGAGTTCCTAGTCCTTCATAAGAGCAAAGGAAATTGTTTTATTCTTGGGAGCATGGGGGGGTGGACACACATCTTTACATAAACTGCATATACTTTTCCCAGTCCTTCATAGCATAATAATGCATTTAAATCTTCATACGTTAAGTCCTAACAGGTAAATCTCTTTAAATGGCACCCACATTTTTTCATGGGGGAAAAAAAATAATGTTTTGATTGTTTGTGAGATAAGTATTACATATGTGTTGGTCGTACACAGATTTTTGCAATTCCCAATGGCTCACTGTTTCTATGGTGACTTCATCATACATATCCATTTCTATCATGCATTTAAATGGCTTTTTGATTTGTACAGAGTCCATTTAGTCTTTTCATCTTTATATAAACAGAAATTATGGAATACATAATAGATCAAGATGCTTAATTTTTAAGAACTTATATTTGTAAAAATTTCTCTATTGTGAATAAAGTCTTTTAATATATCTGTTCAACTTGTTATAATTTTTCAGAAGTGTATTGCAGAAGTAGCTGCAGGAATCTGCTGCATATTCTGGTTTGGCTGCTATAGTAATGAATTTTTTGTCAGCAGATTGGTTTGATAAAGATTAGTACTCTGTGTACTTGTTAAGATGCTATTGTTAACTAATGTTAACTAGTGTATAGAATTGTTACCACAGAAATAACTTTCTAGAAATTTTTGTCAATAAAATTCAGCATACCAAATGTATTTTAGTAGAAAGTGAACCTACTAATGAAAAGCAGAAAGCTGGGAAGTTGGTAGTGGCAGGCAGCAAGCAGAGTGAAGGTCAGTCACTCCAATTCATGTTCTGCACAATACAAGCAGGCTTCAGCTGAATGCCATTTAGGAGCAAACATCAGAGCAGAGCTGTCAAGGCTACCACAGTGCCCAGCATTACATGATCATGTAATGAAATGCTGTCGTTAGTCCATGCTCCAGAGGGGAGAGGAACAGTTGTCATAGGAACTGTAACTATATTTTGTGTCAGAAGAATGTTAAGATTTCTAGTCTAAATATTGAAATAACAGCTCACCTCATAGGTAACCTTGTTTTCTCTGTTTAGTAGAAAGCTTCATTTAAAGATGATAGTGAAATAAACTGCTGTGATTTTACAGAACAGTCTCAGTAGCATCAATTTCTGTCAGACGACTTGCTCATTAGACCTGTTTAAGTCAGTTTTGAGGGTAGCTCTTAGATCTGGCTTCTCACTTTGCCAGAATAGTTGCAGATCTGCAGCTACATAGTGCAGTCCTTGGGGTAGTCAGCAGGCAGCCCCTCCTCTAGCTACCTCCAGACCATGCAAACTGCTGCTCAACATTAACTAATGTAAACCGTACCACAGAATATTATTCAGAGCATAAATACAAGCCTGCTTATAATTTCAACCTATTCAGTCTCTTAATTAGATGCTTGGTGTGGTTTGTTTTCTGCAAGGAAAAAAGGAACTAGGACTGAGTTGACAATTAGTCAAGACAAACAGGATTTGCCCCATTGCCCTATTGCAAGAGGAACTCAGCACTCATAACAGCATCTGCTATGGAAACCGGCCTTCATCTGATCTGCCTTAATCTTTGGATTAGGCTGTCCTGGTTGATCTCAAATGCAAAAAGAAAGATAAAAAGCAGTCTGCCCAACCCAGGAAATGGTCACCAAGACCTGTCTGAACAGTGTGAGGAGCGATAAAACACATAGGTTTGCTCTTTCCCATGTTTATGTATGCATTCATATATCCACAAAGCAGTGGATGGAGCAAGTGACACAGCTGCAGAATCTAGTTAGAGCCCAGCAAGCACTTAGCATCCAACAGTACCTCAAAAGCTAGTGGTTTGACCCTTATTCCTCAGGTATCTGCTCCTCTCTCTGCATCAGCTCTCACTCACCCTGTAAGTAAAATCACCATAATCAACCTTCCCTTTAGAAGCCCCTTTCTTAAGACTTTCACATGCTTTACAAACTTTCTGTGCAGATTTTGTGGTTGATTTGAGAAAGGTTGTTTGCCTTTCACTGTTCCCATATTGATGTTTTACAGACATTAAAGACCCCGTCATTAATAATTTATCCCTTCATTTCAATTATACCTGGCTTTCACACCATCAGAGTAGCACAGAGCTGCTATCAGTCTTGAGCACCTCAAGTTTAAAAATAAAAACCAGCAAACAAAATGCTAATAAAATTGTCAGTGTGACTTTATTATATTGTCACATTCTGGCCATTGATTCATTTGCCAAGGAGCATCACCCTATCACAAGGGGACTTGCTGGTACTTCAGAAGCTCAGAGAGGTGTTATGGTTGACAAGGCACATACAGAAGAACCCAAAGTTATTTATTTCAGCCATGGGGGATAGTTAAAGCATTCTGATGCTGCAAATACTGATGCTACAGTAATGGTAGGTTATGTGATTTTAAAAAGTTCATCAGCACATATCCAAAGGAACACACAGGTAGTGGCATACTGAGGCACCATGCAATACCCTCTCCCAGCTACTCCCAACAGACCCATGGTTGTCAGCCCAACAAAGCCCCATCTCCACACTCCCAGAGGAGCACTGGAGCACACAGGCAGGTGGCAACCTGAGTGAGGCACTTGGAAGAAAGAACATCCTGTCCAGGATCCTTCCCACGGCTGTTCCAGGTAGGCCCCATCCCTGGTGCCCAGAGTCCACCCATTAGGAGTCAACAGGAACAAATCTCTAGAGCACCTTTTGGAAGTGGGGAGAGGGGAGAGAGGAAGGGACATTGCCAATACATACGCAAGGGAAGAACATTTTGGCATTGCACAAGACCTAGAGGATATTTAGAGGAGGCATCAAAGGTCGGTAAAGCAAGGCCTATAGGTCATTTCCCGAGCACAGGAAAAATAAGGAATAAAGGGCTTTCATGAGTGCTGAGTATGTCTGTGCTGATCTGCATTGCTGACCATATACATATACATAAAGGTTCTGTATAGGTCTGTCTCTGTGTGCATGTGCCTACATAGAATCATAGAAAGGTCAGGGTTGGAAAGGACCTTAAGATCATCTTAGCTCCAGCTAGCTGGACCTGGGGACAGAGCCGAGGAAGCTTCACAGCTGCCAAGCTGCTAGATTCAGCTGCTCCAATATCACATGGCCCAGCAGCTACAGATAAGGACAAGGCCTTGGAAATGCATGCATGGTAGGCAGCTGTGTCACTGGTGGATCCCAATTGGTTTGAGCTTTGTTTGTTAGAATACACAGTCAAAGCTTTTCAGCTTTCTTGCACTGCTATAAGATCTCACAGTTGTGACCCTGTTGCTCTTTCCCAACAGTTTGGATGTTATAATCCACCTTCTATTTCTAGTTGGAGATACTACTAACCTCTACCTGCTAAATACTTGCTATTTAGTAACCAGCACATTCCATCTTAAAAAACTTGCTATTTTGATGCTTGTTCCTTGAGGAACCTCAACTGTGTGAAACATTCCTGTGTTTCAGTCCTGCTTTTCTCAATTGAGTGCTCTGTGTTTGCTGCTGGGGTCACCTCTGCTTTCCTTGGCTCCAAGTGCTTCAGGTTCCCCTTACCCCCTCAAAAGCAGAGACCATTCTCACAAAGGTATTCTCAGACCTCACTTCGCTGCTGCTTCATGAATCTTACAAATCACTGCTGCTTGCTCTGAGCATGTTAAATATCTCAACTTAAAAAAAAACAAACCTCAGAATAAAAGTAGACACAGAACCTTACTGCTTTCACACTTGCTGTGTCAAACTGTGTATTCAACCCCATGGGAAAAAACTCTGTTCCCCCAACTTGCAATCTGAAATACGACAATGCTCTCTTTCAAAATTACAGTGCAAAGAGTTGTATAGCAGGGTGACAAAGTAAGGGACGAGCAAAACTATACCAAATTCTGTATTTGCAAGAGGTTTTATTATAGTTTGATTATCTTTTAGTTACAGCTAAATGTTCAGCCACAGTTGTTTTCTATTTCACTTGCTTCTGGGTTTGACATAATTCCCAGCTCCTCTTGTGTTTCAAATGCTTTCTCTCAGATATTTGCATTTAGCTTTCCATTGCTAGCTAGCCATCAGTGCTCCATGTTGAAAAAAATCCCCAAAACCCAAAAAACCACAAAAAAAACACAAACAAAAAATAAACCAACCCAACAACAAAACAAAAAAAAATGACAAAACCACTCACAACAAAACTTTATATTACTTCAGATATTGAGCTACAATTCCATGCTACATAAGCAAGCAGAAGTAGAACTTACTCTAAAAACACACTTTTCATGTGCAGTTACAACCATTACAGTTTATACAACACTTTCTAATCTACAACTGCAGAAGAGTTTCAGGATTTGTCACAGCCATTCTCAAACATGCCACCCAGACCTAACAAGGGCAGCAGCAGTGAATTAATACTACAACGCTACACAGCCATTCTGGGCAGGAGCTGACAAACAGCAAATTGCAGTAGAAACCCAGGGAATGCAAAACGTGATGGCTCAAAATACCACTGGAAGAGTCTAATGTCCAGAGACATTTACTGTGCTGTTCCCTGGAAGGGCAGAGGGAGAAGAGAGTCAAACCATCAGCTCAACCATCAAAGAGCTCCTTTGTGGTTCAGGAACCAGAGAACTGTCCCTGATGTTTTGCCTGTAGTAGGAGGGAAAGTAGGAATTTGCCACTGGTCTCCTTTGCTGTCTGTCCATGCATAACCATTGTCATGCAGGGAAGGTGTGCCTCAGTCCTGCTGCCCACCCTTGTGCCACTACAGCATGACACAATGGTGTCTGCTTACTGCAAACCAACACTTTTGGGTATTCCGCAACAGAGCTGCTGGCATTGTCCCAAAAGCCTCTGCTCCCAGCCCTTCACTTGTAATCCAGCTGAATGCTGATCCTTATGATTCAGAACAGAATCCTCCTCTCTCCACAGTGTCAAACCCCCTTCCTCATGTCTCAGAGTGTAGAAAAGCATAAGAGTAAAATTCCAAAAAGCAGGAGCAGTGATTTCTCATGGCACAGCAAAGGCAGTGCTAAGATAGCCCAGGAAACTAATTTTGGTGACTTAGTTCCAATGCAACCCATGCAAGCAAAAGATGAAAAGCAAAGGAGAGGGAGACTTAGCAGGCAGAGAGCAAGAGCTTAAAAGAAATATGCTAGAAAAAAAACCCTGAGTCTCTACAGAAAAAGAAACTTGTTATTGCATCCTTTTCTCATGAAGAACCTTTCTACTGTGTCATTGCAAGAATACAGATAGATAGAAAACTAATTAAAACACACGTTCACTGTCCAATGGGATGGAGACAGACAAAGGGAGTTTTTAATCTTATTGATCACCTCTTTCCTGACATCTACAGATGCAAACAACAGGAAGAAGATAAGCCAGGACCTACATAACGAGCAATTACCTGGGAGGCCTCCCCAGGGTCTCTTGACAAGATTGGTGCAGAGCAATGCAAGCCTGACTCTCAATTTCTGCTGCCATAACCATTTCCACCCTGAGAGCACTAGAGAAAAGTTTACAAGTGAAGCCAGTTGGAGTTGCACCCGCATCTGAAGCCCTGAAAAACTACATTAAATTACAGGAAATTGAGGCTAAAGAGAAAAAACAATCCTATTTTTCAATTTCCTGTTTTTGTCTCATGCTTATCTCTGACCAAGTAACTAATGAAGTATCCTTTGTTGGATTGTTTGGGGTTTTTTAGATCCAAAACTGAATACATTTGTCCAGTAAAATCTATTGCCCACATCTTTAATCCAAAACCTGAGCATTTCTCAATACAAAAAAGTAAGAGTATATGTAAACTCTATCAGTGTTTTCTACTAAGATATATTTCAATATAAGCGATTTTGTGCAACCATCTACTTCTGCCATAGGATTTGATAAGGCTGTAACATAGATCTCAGTATCCAATTCTTATTTCTTTCTGTTCTGAGGCAAAAAGTGGGAGGAAACAGCCTCACACTGAAGAGAATGAACATTTTCTGACTAGAGAATTAATTGGCTGCTTACAGTCACAACTTGTTTGGGGTCCTAAATTTTCTAACTTTATACCCATACTATCACCAGCAAGGACTAACTGGGGAAAGCTTCTTGCATTGATGAGCGTTTCTCTTTCTAAAAGTAACTTACACATAAAGAAAATCAGCTCCATTCAAGTCAATGGCAAAACTCCTGTTTATTTTAACAAAGTCAATTTTTCCACTCAAAGAAAACAATATCCTGGAATTTTACATGGATATTTATAGAGTAGATACAGCCTAAGGAACACTCAAGGAAAAGACATCTATGTCTCTTCTTTCTTTTTTAATATTCTGTGAACAATCAAATATGGTTATTTTAGACAATAAACACTCTGGATTTATTCTTGCTGAGCAAACTATCCATTTTCTTATCAGAGCTATGTTACACCTAGTGAAAACGTATCAGTGCCTTTCATTCAGCTGATGTTTGGCTACTTTAATTAAAGTGTGCATGTCTTAACATGAACAGCTTAGCAAAATTTGAAGCTTTCTTTTTTCTCTATCATTTTCAAATGCAATAATATATCACATCTCAGCCTCTTTTTCTCTCCCTCTCCCAACTGGCTGCTAACATACATAAAGCCAAATCTACACCTTTCATAATTTGCATACAAAATCCTGCAACCTCTTTCCATTTTGCAGCAAAAAAAAAAAAATGCCAGACACAGAAGTGAGTTCCCATTTTGTGGGACTCCATTAGTTTTATAAAATATGCTGCAGAACACTTAAAGCATGCCATAAATATTATAGTTTAAAATAAAAGTACACTTGTCAAATAAGAGACCATTTTGAGATGCATTATTAACAGCCACCATTTATACTCAATAATGCCATAAAAGAAGAGTAAGTGATACAGACACATTCTCTTCCTGAAATTTTCACACTAAAAGAAAAATGTAAGCCAATGGACAATTACTCAAATGAGAAAAGGGCACAGGAAGATCAGTGGTGAAAAGAATAAGGCAAAAAAGAATTGTTGAAAACACTGGGTAGAAAGGAATGTGGAGAAGAGACAGCAATGTAATTCTTACAAGCAGAAGCCACTAAACCAGGCAAGGTGAACTGTGATAAAGGCAAGATACTTCAGAATGGAAGAGGACAAGGAGTCAGAGATAATGGGTGTGTCTCCCACACACACTCAAACTGGGCACTTCATAAAAATCATCTTCACACAAGCCACAAATTGAATTATGGTGACAATGGCACTGCTGCCTCAGAGACGCCTCCTCTTTTTCAAGGCTGATGCATGCAGAGCAAACACAGTAAGCAAGGCTGTGCTGTGAGCACTCCTGCTCTGTATCTGCAAAGGCATCTACTTTGGAAACCTAACATTAGGGTCTGTCATTGAAAAGATTCCCCTGGTATGACCCTGCATTGCAAACTGGCCTCCTGTTCTCTCAGGAGTCCAAAATTCCCCTCCCTCATCCTGATGTGTTCATAGGCTCTGTGTTTCCCCATGGCACAAGCAGGTGCAGGTGCTGTTAACACGAAGGGACCCAGCTTCCAAGAAAAGTTGAAAATATTCCTACAAAGCTTTCCTTTCCTGGCTTATTAAAGTGCAGTATATGTTACCTCCACTTTTTGTCTTACTCTGTGTTAAAACAACAAAAGAAACAAAAAAACCCCTTATGAGTTGATAGTTTTTTCCCCTGTAACAGGTTGTTGGTTGCTCATCAACACAAACACCACCTAGCATTTTTTACTGATCACCCAGCTCTCTGCTTTGCCTTATATACTTCAAAGTCCACTTGAACCCCTCACTGGATTTGTCCTTTCACCAGGGGGTAGGTATCTATAGACTTTTCAAGTAAATCTCCTAGAAAGGTGCACACAGACCTTTAAAGGTTAGGAGAGATGGAGAGTTCCCTGAGCTCATACAGCTCTTTCCTGCCTACCCAGACCTCAAGCATTTGCACAGCTTCCTAAATTTGAATAGGCTTTTTTAAATCCTGGTGGTAAATCCCAGCCCAGGCTGCAAAGCTCGAGGATTAGTACTCAAGCTGAAGCAATCACTGGAGACTTCAGCAAGTCCCAGGCCAAAACTGTTCGTGGTTTTTAATGAAAAGCCCCAAACTCTTGTAAACAACATTATTCACAAATTTGCAGCATGATGAGCTGATTAAAAGCACAGAAGCAGCGTGTATGGTAGTATGGCCACAGCAGCATCTTCAGAGTAATTTAGAGGAATGTTTTAAAAAGGCACAAGTCATCAGTTGCCAGCAATAATGTGTAAATAATTCATTAAGAAAGGGCAGCCTGCAGATCATCACCACTCAGAGGAAGCAGAAAGTCCACAAAAATGAAAACAGAAACACGATCATTATATGAATTACTGGTAATGCAAGGTTTAGCAACTCCATTTTACATATAATATTGCAGCTTCAACAAGATAGCAAAGACTTCTTAGGAACCAAAATGCCAGTAGAAATAAGCCAACCTCATTGCTTAGCTTTCTTAAGAGCCTAAAACACGCTGAAAGTAACATCATTAGGCAGAAAGTAGGCATTTTGGAGGGTTTTAATCAATTCAGACCAGTAAACAAACATTACCCACACTGTGGACCAGTGAATTTTTGATAGTCCCAAAGATTTTTACAAAGCACACTCCTGAATCTTTGAAAGCCATAAGCCATGTTGGAGCCAATCCAGTCTACCCTCAAACCTCCTCCTCTTTCCCTGCCCCACATTCAAGAATAAAACACACACCACAACAAAAACAGTTGCCCTCCTTCACTAAGCAGGGGGGAAGAATTGTGCCAAAAAGAATTTATGCAAAAATCTTTAGCTCTTTGCATGCATTTTTTAGCATTCACCTGTCCTTGCCAGTTCTCTCTCTCATTTCAGGCCATCTCTAGACATCATGAATGAGCCACTGTTCAGGCCACACCACGGAGCAGCCCTGACCATCGTTTAACTTTCAGACTTGCACAACGTTTTCTCTAGTAACAAGGGGAATTTTTTCTTGCATAGTTTAACTCAGTCTCCTTTTGCATTGTGCTTTTAATAGGCAGGTCCTGGGAAAAGCTTCCCAGGCACACTTCATTTGTACCTTCAGCCCAGCTTATTTGTCCAAGGAGACAGGTACCTTAGAAGATCATATACTTCATCTGAGTGTCATAATGCCTAGTCCCTCAGGCCCTAATCTTTTTATCTTACTGTTATATATCTTTAAAACCAAAGGATATTTGCTTTTCTTTTAGGATTACATTCCACTCTTTCTGTCCCTAGGAAAGATGTGAAGGCTGAAACACATTTATGAAGCAAATATATTAGCCACAAGAGAAGAAAAGAGTGGAGGAAAAACTGTTATTCAAACTTAGCAATACAGCAACACTGCACTGGAGTCCTATTTTCTGGTGCTTCACATAGGGAGAACAAAACCCTCTACAAACTGCCAAGAATTAGATCTGTATTTAGAGAAGGCAGCATGTACACCAGGCACACAAAATGACTCACCCAAGGTTACAGAGCCAGGCAGTCAAACCCGCTCACACAGCTGTCAATTGTCAACTCCACTCTGCTTTCCAGCCGCTAAATACAATTCTTCCTCCCACCCCCATGTAAGACATGAGCCAATTTTTCGTTTTATGAGACTAAATTACCTCTATTCATCTCCTGTCAAGATAAATGAGTTACTAGTGAACTCCCTCATTTCTCAAAATCTTATTCACAAAGTCTTGTCTTTATAATCCATTTACCTGTATGTGAAGAAATACATGCTGTTTATACAAGCATGAATAAATCAAGTATGAGCTCCTTCACATTAAGTTGCTGTTTATTTTACTGCAGGGGAAGAGATAAGCATAAAAAGTAAAAGAAAAAAAATTGGAAGAGCAGGGATTATGGCTAATATGCCTTAAACAGGAAAAAGTATTTCCAGTTTCAGGAGGCAGACTTAAAGAGACGTCACCATGATATAACAACCATGGCACGTGTCGCTCAACATGTGGGAGCTGACCTAGGATGTCTCCTGCATCCTCTTCGTGCTCCTACGAAGGAAGGAGGAAAAGCCATGGACTAAACAGGTTGCTCCACAACAGGCTGGGTGCAATCAGGAATCTGCAACACAAGCGTGAAAGAATAAATTAAAAGGTGAAAAAACATATCCAAAGAGATATAAAAAGATACCTTCATCTTTCACTATGTACTGCCACACATGGCAGCATGTAAATGATCATGGCCTGACAAATTTCCTGGAAAAAACAGTGAATTCCTAGCTATAATCCATTTCTTATTAGTCATTTAGTCTGCTCACATTAGTCTGTTCCTCTCTAAGGGCTTTCTAACCTGTCAGGCTCATTTCAACCTTCATTTTTCTGCAGAGATGAAGCACTCAAGTTCCACTAATACACATCAGTAAGTTCTTAAAAATACATAGTTAAGAAAAGGAGAGGGTATTTGCAATAGCTACAGATTTTTGATTCTGTCAAAGGTGGTGGTAATTCAGTTGGGAATACGAAGCTACTAATTTTAGGGAACATAGGGATCAAGCAGTCATACATTGGTAACTCAGGGCCCAGCACAGCTGGCTGCTCCCAGCAAGAGGGATACCATGGAGGAGCAGGGAGGCAGCTCCATCCCAGCAGGAGTGGCAGCATTTCAGAGGCAGCGAGGAGGCAACCATTAACACCTGAGTTTTTCTTCATAGGGGCGGTCAGAGCCCTGGTTGCACTGTGTGAGGTCGGGTCTGGAAGGAAGTTTCTTTGTGCAAAGACTCATTACACCAAAGACAGGACAGGAAGTTCCTTACCACTTGTACCTGCAACTCAATTTTTACCTGGTAGGATTGTCCAAAGTGTGCCAGATCCTCCTTTTAGCCTGGAGGAGAGGTGACTCCTTCCATTGAGAATTTACAATTTACCAGAATTAAAATGGAATCTCAATTACTACATGAGCATCTTATATACCTATAAGAATTCAGTTTTTCTGGTGACCTTTTTACGATTGATTTCTTTTTTCCTTTTCTTGTGACTTGGAAACTATAGTCGCATTAGCATTTCTGTAGCCAAAAGTTAAAAAAATATTCTTGTAAGAACCATGCAAAGGAGATGAATATTCAACAACTGTTTCTCCTTCACTAAACAGAAATAAGCAAGGCCCTGGGAGGTGTTGGGTTTGAGTTTTATCTTAAGGCAGGGAAGAGAGGAAGAGAATTATCTTTTAGTAAAAAGTAAGTCTACTACAGTTCAATGAACTTTGAATTCCCAAGTTTTTAATTAAAACGTGGATGAAAGTAACAACAAATGCCAGTTGGAAAGCCCTCATTCATCTGAAAACAGAGACCAACCAGCCCAGAACTTTCCAAACCCACCACACTGAGCAGCCCCACAAGGGATGGAGTGGAACAGCACAGACCTACTCAGTCAGCTGGGCTGTCAAGTGGCTTTTATTTCCCCATGCAAGAAAGCAGCAAAGGCTCTCTTTGAGCGGACAGATGATGAAAAGCATGGGGGGAGAAGGAGGGCAAAACATCAGAGGAAAGGGATTCATAAGAATAATTTAATTTAGAACATAAAATTAGTCCAACAAAATAGAGGAACAGATGCAAAGGGATTTGAAACTCCTTCTTGGATCATATCCCCTTAACTTTACTATACTCACAATCTGAACTTGATCTTATTTATTCATAATATTGAAACCATTTTAATTAAGCAATAAAATACTACAGACAGCTTATTGTTAGGATTATTTACATAATGTGTGTATTAAAGTGAGAGGAGGAGAAATTAGTGGCTTCATCCTAAGAGGTGATTAAATGCTGGAGGAAACAATTCCTGGCTTTTTAGAGCATGAAGGATTCCTCTTGCCACAGACAGTTTTTCAAAGAACTATGCTAATTAAGATATGTACTCATATAAGCAAATATTTGGCTATCACGGTGTTGCTGTGATCTCCCCTGTGAAGCTGAGAAAACCAAGGCAAACAGAGAGGAATAAGGAGATCTGAAATATTTCCCATCTCTGACCCCACTAAGTAGGCTAAGTCAGTCATCTGCTTTAACCACAAGGTGATTAGTACAGCGAGGACAAACAGATACAAATCTAGATGAGCCCTCTGGGGAGTCTGCCAAGGAATATACTGCCTTTCCAAGGAGAAGACGTGCCACTCTTTGCCATATATAACAGATGTGCATCCTTGGGCAGCAAACTACAGATCTCAAGGACACTCTTTTTGCCTCCAAGACAGCAGAATAAAGGTCACGTTGCTTATCTTCTCTGCTAGCTTCTGCAAGCCAGGCCTGTCTGTTATTATGGAGCTATGGTATGCAGGACCTGGCCGAATTTTGCTTGCACAAAGAAACTTGACAAATAGAAATTAATTAAGAGCAGAAAGGAGAGGAAGGAGTTCATTAACAGGTGCTTACCTGAATATTTGGGGCAATATGAAAGTAATTTTCTCTGTCCATTCAAAGAGCTCTCTTCCTTTACAATCCTTGAACTGCCTTCAAGTTTAGCAGAGGTGGTCCCACAATTTTTTCCAGCAGGAATTGTTATGAGTCTGCTCACCTTAAAGCTGGATTCAATTTTAAGACACAACATTGATCTCCTAAGAACTTAGTAAACACAAGTCAAGTCATCATACTTATGTAATTTACTAATTAGGCAGCTGCAACTGTGGTCCAAGTGCCTTCACTATTCCTTGATTGTTTTCCTTTGGAGAGGAATGAATGATTAACACCTGAGCTTTTCTTCATAGTTTTAGTTTTCCTAATCCTGTCTGCCAGCCATTTCCTGCAGAGCAGTGAGGACCAATGTTTAACTGACGGCCAAGCAAGTATGGTTGAGGGAGGAAGCAGAAACATATCTCTCATGGGCATGGGCTCGGGCTCAGTGTCTGTGATGAGCATCAGCAGAGTAATGCTTGAGAGACCTCAAATTTTTAATGACTTCACAGAATTTTAGGGCTGTGTGAAAGGATACATAAATTCAAAGGACTGGGAAGGCTTCCACATGGAAAAAGACTGAGAGAACTAGGTTTGCTCAGACTAGACAAGAGAACAATCAGGGGAGACCTCATCACCATGTACCTACAAAGAAGATGGAGGTTCCCTTTTTACAAGAAGTCACATAGAAAAGATGAGGGGTGATAGGCACAAGTTACTCCTGGGGAGATTCCAGCTGGACACAAGAGGAAATTTTTTCACAGTGAGAACAATTTCAGCCATTGGAATCATCTCCACAGAAAAGTGGTTGATTCTATAATGTCAGATACTATTAAGATTCAGCTGGACAGGGTACTGGGCCCTTTAGTGTATGTCATGCTTCGTCTAGAAGTGTTGGAGCAGATGATATTTGAGGTCCCTTACAAATTGGTATTCTGTGATTCTGTGATTCAACATATACAGAAAATTACACTTGTTTTAAACACTCTCCTTTTCCAAAGATTAAAGTTTACCCTAACCTTGGGACTGGAGATAGTAAAATATTTCTCCCCAAAGTCACTGTTTTTACCAATATTATTTAGTTTGTTTGCAAGTGACTTAAGAGAAAAGTTTGCTTTTTTGTGTAGATAAAAGCACCTTGTATGAGAAAGAGCCAGTCATGCTGGGAGCCCTATATTTACATTACAGTACTTGAGAGTGGAAACTTCATCACTGCTGTGAACAAACTGTTACTTTCTCCATTGTAAAGTCCAGACACATCTTTACTCCTGGAAGAGAAAACTATTTTATTGATCTCCTTTCAGAGACAAATTGAAGGAAGAAGATCTCAAAGGGTTAGTAAGAAAAAAAATTATTCAGCCACCAGGCCATTACTGACAATATGCTAGAATGTTGCAATTATTCTGTCTAGCTTTTGATACAGCTGTTCAAAAAAATCTTCCCCCCGAATAATTTTGGTTTTTCTCCCCCCAGCAAAATATTTATATTAAAAACTGTATTCTACCTTGCCCTGAAATAAACATCTCTTCTATACATACAGCAACAAAAGAAAGTCTTATAGTCAGATTGCTATACCGAAACCTAGAAAGCCTATGTTTGGTCAGTCACAAAAAGACACGGCTGTGAGGAATGAGTAGAAGAGTTTCTATCAGAGCAGATTACTGATCTAACCCAGTCATCTGTGAGGCTCTAGTCTGAAATGCTCTTTTAAATTGTGTCATTAGACAATAAGGAATTAGAATTACTCATTGTGTCTAACCTAACCTCATTACAGCCTCCACTGGGAATAATTATTTCAAAACGATTCTTGCTCTTCAGAACCTAAGGGCACAATTTTTGAGTCTTCCTGAGCTTGGCTTAAATCACTTCTCTAAATTCTGGGGAGCTGCTCTGACTCCCAGCACAAACTGAACCCACCTAAGAATTAATCTTTTTTGCAGTAAAGAAGCATAGGTGGCTGCTGCATTCATTAATCTGCTCAGCCCCAGCCAACGTTATCACAATGCATCCCATGGCTGTGCCCCTTACATCCCTTTCCATTTACAAAGATTCACTTACCAGGTGGAGGGGTCCCACATTTCAAGTCAAGGCAATGTCACTCCTACCAAATTGTTACAAAGCAAGCCTGCCAAACATCAGGTGCTGTCCTAGTTTATGTAATCCTTTCTTGCAGAAATGAAAGGATAATGAAACATGTGTCTTCACACGCAATATGCAACTTCTATATATTTTGGAGAAACACCTCATCCAATCTCTGGCAGACAAAGCTTTTCTGAAACTGTGATTCATAGGCGACACAATACTTCATTAGCAGAAAATGGGTCACTGCAAATATTTCTTTCAGCATCTCATCTGATTTGTGAAGATCAGAGCGTACTTAATAAGAAATGTGATGTCAGCAAAATAAACTGCATAAAAGTTGTGGCAATAATGTTAGCACAGCTGCAGGAGATTATCAAATTGGTGTTTGAAAGAGTAGCTAGAGAGACTTTTTCAGTAATATTTCAGATTCTTTCCACAAATATGAAGTACAGTTACAATGAAAATGTGTGCTGTGACTTCTATCAGTCAGGTCCTGCCTTGTCTAATACTATTTTCTTTTTTACTAGTGTAAATTAGCCTGTTTAGAGCTGACCTTTGGTTTTTATATTCAGAAGCTCTGTTTGCTGAAAAAAGGAACTAAAATTAATAATAAAAATAAAACAACCTAGTGATGAAGCTAGAAAAAATTTCTCAAGAGGGACTGAATCAAACATAGAAGTGAAAGTCAACTGGTAGAAGCAATCTTTTCTCTCCATTCTTCCAAGTCATTGAATTTCAGTGGAGTTAAGTCTACCAAACTCTTCTACTGTTTAAGTGTGGGAATAATTCTTCCACAACTAAACAGCTTTAAAAGCTTTTGGAATATTACATCTTCAGCTCAGGAATGTTTGTGTTCATTGTTCTGATCTAAAATCATTACCATTATGAAATAAGTATGAATGCTGGTTCTGTTTCCCGGTAAGCTACTTAAGACGTCTGGAGATGATTCATAACTGAAACAATCTCTCCTGGAATTATTAGACATAAAATAATTTAATCTGCACAAATAAACAGATTGGGATGCATTTCCTGATTAGCCAAAAGAGCACAGCAAGTCAAGATGAAATAAACCAACTGACGTAAAAGCAAAATCATAGAATCAACTAGGTTGGAAAAGAGCTTCAAGATCATGAAGTCCAACCACTACCCCAGGACTGCCAGGACCATCACTAAACCATATCACTAAGGGCCTCATCTACATGTTTTTCGAACACTTCCAGGGATGGTGATTCCACTACTTTCCTGGGAGGCCTGTTCCTATACCTGATCACTCTCTCTGTGAAGAAATTTTTCCTAATATCCAAATTAAACCAGGCACAGCTTGAGGCCGTTACCTGTTGTCCTATCACTTGTTATTTGGGAGAAGAGACTGACTGCCATCTCCCTACAACCTCCTTTCAGATAACTGTAGAGAGAAATGGGGTTCCCCCTGAGCTTTCTCTTCACCAGACTAAACAACCCCAGCTCTCTCAGCTGTTCCTCAAAAGACTTATTCTCCAGAACCTTCACCAGCTTTATTGCCCTTTTCTGGACCCACTCCAGTATCTCAATGTCTTTCTTAGAATCACAGAATAATTAGGGTTGGAAAGGACCTTAAGATCACCAAGTTCCAGCACCCCTGCCATGGGCAGGAATACCTCACACTAAACAACGTCACTCAAGTCTCTGCACAACCTTGCCTTGAACGGCGCCAGGGATGGAGCATTCACAGCTTTCTTGGGCAACCCATTCCAGTGGCTCACCACCCTCACAGCAAAGAACTTCTTCCTTATATCTAACTTGAACTTGTCCTGTTTAAGTTTAAACCTATTAGCCCTTGTCCCATGCTAGCTTTTCCATAATAGCTAGTGGGTCAATTTTATATGACATGAACCATCTATCC
>JANHGB010054935.1:3167-19976 GCA_026283785.1 Coracopsis vasa
CAGTGGATACTGTTTTCCTGTCACTGGCAGATACCAGTTAAGTTAGTCTACACAGTAGATTTAAATAAGTATTTATATTTTTTTAGTAAAATAAGTAAGCCATTTTCTACACCAAGCTAAAACACACTGCTAAAAGCAAAAGCAACATTTCAACATTTTATATACAAAAGTTAGCAAACACAGTTACAACACCTTAACATACCAAGTTTTGGAATTCTGAAATGAAATAGCAAATACAGAAGACAGCTTAATATATCCAAAATAAAATGCTTTGTTACAAATCAAGATCAGAGTCACTGATTACAAACAGGTTTTGCTTTTCTTTTTGTAAGATATATTCTTACCTGACACCTGATCATCTGTCAAGCCAAATGCTGACATGACATTCTTGCTGATTTCATCCTGGTTCTTCAGCGGATCAAATGCAGACATGCTTGCTGCTATGACTTGAGTAGATGGCTTAACACTAGAGTCAGCAGCAGCAGGCTTTTCCTCCCTCCCATCTACAGCATCTACAAACCAAAATGCCCTGTTATTAATTCCCAAGATCTGAAATACAATCATATGTATGCACTGTACTACAGCAACTTTGAATTGCATAGTTTGGGGGATGAGGGAATATTTTAACTTTTGAAATGCTTATGTTAATATAACAGTGATGAATCAGTGTTGTATTTCAAACTGTGATGAATCAGAGAGTTTAAGTTTCACTACACAGTTACTTGAAGATACACTGACACTGCGGAGTATCGGTATCTTGTATCACTCTCAATTCAAAGATACAAGGCTCCTGCTTCAAACATATTGTTGTGGTACGTCCTGCCTACAGAGAATTCAAAATTAAGATAACTTATAGCATAGGTTCCAGTTTATTATAGCAACCTTTTTAATTCTATCCCCTTTTCCCTGAATTCTTCCTAAACTGACAGGTAAAGTTTATCATTTTGCAATTGTACACCTAGCAGTGAAGCACTTGGAAACCCCTTACATAGTAGGGTGCCACATTTTCTCTTAAAAACAAATGCAGACAGGGTTTAGACTGGCTAGCTTTGTTTACACTCTAAAATACAAAAGCAGCAACTCCTAAAAGAAAGGTTGGAGTTCTTGGTTCGCCTCTTTACTCAGAATGCTGTACTCTATGACTTCGTGTCATTATTTTCTGTGCCCAGATTACCCAGAATCTGTAGCTAAGCACACAGAGATACAATTTTTACAGTACAACAGCCCTAAGCTAGGAGATCAGTGCCTCATAACTGGGAGAATCCATTCTGCTCTCCCCCTATAATTCTTTCCCATCCCTAACTGCACACTTGTGCTACTTACCCTGAGACAGCTCTGATGCTGGTCTGAGCTCAAAATATGTGGATTCAATTTCCTAACCTGGCAAAGAAAGTAGATATAATTTTCACTGAATTCACTTTTTACTGTTTTAGTGAATCAAACTCTCTCAGCAGCATGAAGATAAGCACCAGAGCTAGCCCAGAGTAAGCAGTGGGAGTGCTAAGCTGGGAGCAAGAACTCTTCAGCAACAACAAACTATTAATTCAGCTCAAAGCCCTCTCAAAATGTTGGTGTGACTCACAAGTGTTAGTTACAGCATTTTCATACATGGCACAGAAACTCAAGACTTTAGTTTTATTCCCAAATTAGCTTAGTGCTTTACTCCAGGTAATTTGTATGAAAATTCTGTCTCTCACATAGAAAGCATTAAAAATTATGTTCTGAACCATCAAGCAACAATTACGAATGATCACAACCAATATTCAAGACTCCATTTTTTACTTTGTTAAACAGCACCCAACTCTGCAAATCAAACCAAACAATGCTTTGCCAGGCTACCTACCACTGTCAGGCAGGTTAGTGGAAAGCCCTGGTTCAGCTGGTGGCTCTAAACAGTCCAGTAAACGATTGACTTTATTGCGAAGTTCTATCAGCTCTCGACGCAGGTATTTCACCTGATTAGATTCTAAGGGTCTTGGTTGTCCATTCACTGCAAAACAACAATTAAATTTAAGTCTGCAGTAATATTTTGAAATCCAGTTAAAAAAAAATAAATTCCCAACTTTTACTTGATTGTAGCATCATCATCCTCTGTGGAGTTTAAAGTGACAAACTTTAAAGTTTAGTCAACACAGATTGAACTCATTCCGGAGTTTACTGTTTCTTTTATTTTATCTCAGTTCAGCATAATTCACAGTACCAGAACTGCAGAGTAAAGTCTTCTGCATTGTTTCCTCATTTCCAGGAACATACCCTGACCAATACAAATATACTTGGTTGTGGAAAGCTGTCCCTTTAGAAAGTGCCTTTAGAATTAATGCAAACTACACACAACTGCTGCAGTTCATGAATAAGGTCGGTGTCCAAGTCAATAGCTGCTTGCTATTCCTTGGAACTATATGCTAATTTGCCAATAGTAGCTTGAAAATAAAGGACTATTTTATACAAAGGCTGACAGATAAATGTTGAAGTCTATTCAGCTTTAAGCAATTAACGTTAGCTTTTAGCAGTGTAGTAGTAACATCATCTTAGATTTCTCACACACCTGTTCAGAAAACATCACAAATGCTAGAGTGGGGTTAACATGGAAAATAACATTAAGAAAAAAACACCATGTGTCTGTGTGTATATACATATATATATAATATGCATATAACATACTTTAAGCAAGCTTATAAGGAGAAATAGTTTGTTTCCCGAAGTCCAGATGTCATATGAAACAGAGAAATGAATATCATGTGTTAATACAGTATTTTTAATTTACTGATTTCATTTTTCTAAGGTGAAAGCTGAAAGTTTTTAGTACCTTCCAGTGAAGTCCACTGCCAGAATTTTAATAAACATTATTAAAAGAAAAGACAAGCTTCTATACTTACCAAACAATGTCAGCTTAAGTATCCTACTGCATTGAATTGCAAAGGAAAGATCTGAGCTATCAAAAATTGTTATAAGATCTCCATCTGAAAAGAACATGAAAAAAAGTTACATTAAAAGTGAAGCCTTTTAACTACTGACCTTCATGGTAGGGCAGAAGTGTTACTTCATTACTCAAAAATAATTTTCCCTATTTGATTCTGAAGTTACTAGGAAAAAAGTTCATTATTTTAGCCCAAGAATCAGTGTGCTGGGAACTTACGCACAGAAGGTAAGACAGAAGCATGACTAGCTCCAAAAGGGAGCCTTCTGACACTATCCCTTTGAAAGTTTCATAGAACTAATCATTCTTGTCTGTTTACATACAGGATGAAACAGTGGAGCTACAAGTTTGCATAGTCTAACACCAGAAAGAATGATGCTGCCAGTTAAGTTATCTGCCTGTTCCAACTGGCTCCAAAACCGTGCTGTTTATGTACAGACAGAAGGGTGAAGGTACATGGCACAAGGCAATCCCAATCCAATTTTTAAAATATGAAACACACACACTACCAAGGGAAAATTTTAAGTGACTAAAACATTTTCTCAGGTTTTACTCAGGACACTGAGGTGCAAGACTGAATTTTAACACGAGAATGATAGTAAAGTTCCAGTGTAAAAATGTACAGTAAAAATATCTATCAGCTTTACACACAAATAGGAATGAAGATATGAAGATGTCAAAGTGGCCAGAATAAAATTTTTCTCTCAAACCAGGAATCTGACATGAAGCCTCAACACTTAGACATTTATTTTTGTGTGCCAGGTTCCAGAGAAACTCCCATATCAGTGCATCCTGATGAATGTGCACATTGCCATCAGTCACAGGAACTGTATTAGAACTGTATGGGATCCCTTATTCTTAAGATACAAAAGGTTATGCATAAAACACTGAATACCATTAATACTATTAATACCCAAAAGAGACACCAAGCCCCCATTAAGTCTGGTCTTTGACAATTTTTGTACTCAGTCAAGACAAATCCACATTAACATCTTTACTTACTCAACAAGATTACAGATAAGACTATTCTCTTTGGTAGGACAGATTTTCTGCTGGTTTATCATATGCAACAGATTATTAATAGATTAAATGAACACAAATTAAGCAACATAAAGGAAAGAGTGGGAAAGCGTTATCAGGAAAACATGCATAGACATGTAAACACGGAAAAGAGGAGGGATAGCAGGACCACTTCCTTCCAGAACAGCCTGGCGACTGGAAACTGAGAAGAGACCCTATCTAGTGAAGCTTCACATTCAGAAGCAACAGTGTTAGATGACACATGGCTTGGAATAAAGCTGACTCCGGGCTACCAATGTTCCTCTCTAAAACGCTGTTACAGGAAGCATTGTGGACAGACACAGAAACATGTTTTTAATTACAAATTACTGCCTGAAAATTCTGAGCTATTCCTTATGGTGACAAAGCTTCCAACTGTGTAAAAGTTATAGTCAAAGTTTTCAAATAAATGAATGCTTCAGTACAAATAGTCATAACACACATGATAGCAAGCTGAAAAAAAAGCTTTATCTCCCTCACATTTTTTTTTTCCCCTACTTCATTTGGGGAAAAACAAAAATTACAAAAATACCCACTGCCAAAAATGTAGTTTTTCTTCACCTTGGTAAGTTTACCAAAGGTAGAGACATTACTGATTAGCAGTATGCGTTAATAACTCATTATTAACTCTGACACAAAGGCACAACTTCTACTGCAAGGTGATCAAGAACAAGAATGAACAGGCCAACCACGCATTAGGCACTAGTTTGAAATTCAAGCCTAACTTTAAAGAAAAGTAAAGTTTCTATTATTAGCTCCATAGGGCCTTTAACATATGTAACTCAGTAACACAGTGTGCTTAAGATGCAGTTCTACTCTTTGATTCATGTAAATTCACTGCTGACAGTCCTCAGTGGTTTGCTTGGGTTTGGGGTTTTTTTCAGACATCAGGTTTTACTACATATTCAAGAACCTTAAGCAGTACATGAAAATGTTTTCACACCTAGTAGAGCAATTTCCTTAGTTCAGAAGTCTGAAAGATGCCCAACTTGAATATAAAATCTAACTTTACAAGGCAGTAATCTAACACAAACTTCTTTTCCATAGTATAAAAGTGTCATGTAACCTAAATATAACTTAAGAATATGCTTCCAACTATCTCAGACTACAAATCCAGAGACAAAAGGATTGGAATTTAAAGTTTCCTAGCCTCCCCAGTTAAGGATACAAGTTTTGGGGGAGAAAAAAAAAAACAACAAAAAAACAGATGTGTTAAGATTCAAGGATCATGACAGTGTGATGAAGATACAAAGCCATGGTATTTTGCCAGAATTTTAAGTAGAAAATCCCACATCCAGGCCTGTAGATCACTAGCTTCACATGCTACAGCAACAAGAAACAAAGCCAGGAGGGACAGATTAAGCACTCTCCTAAACACCTAAAGAGTGTGCACATGAATTCTGAGAAGACTCAGATCGAGGCTGTAGAAGTAGTGGAAAACCTTAGACCACCTTAAGGTATCTCCTCACAACAGAGAGCAGACATTCCTCCAGGTCTGGAGGGATAAATAACAAAACAGAAATAGCTACAATGTATACATTTCAGTGCTTCTAACAACTGAAATAGATTTAAAGAAGAATCTTACATTACTTGAAACAAAGTCAAGAATACCAGAGTCCTCATCTGACAGTCAAACTGAAGCCTAGCTCTGTTAACTTTTTCCTTAATCACTTGCAACCTTCTCTGATAGTAACAATGTTTAAACCTTCTTAGTAGTGATGATCAGCCAGGATAACATACACTGAAATTTCACATCTCAGTGGAGGAGTAGAACATTCTGAGAAAGCTAAAATTAACAGTAGAAGGTCTCTAGGCTGCAAAAGACAACAGAAGAATGAAACCATAATGGTGTATGATGGAGACTGTAATTATCTTCTTCAAATGAAGACAGAGGCAGAAGCATACACAAAACCAGAGAACTATACTTACAGAACAGGAATTAGAAGCTTTAACCAAATGACAAAGCACCCATCTATTTACTTTCACCTTTCCTCATTCCATAAAGAAAAAAGAAATTGATAATGTGGTAAGAAGAAAACCAATACTACACAAATCCACTGAGCTCTCTCCCACCAGCAATCAAGACTCAAAATATTAGCTCTTCACTGCATATCAATTTTGTTGATCAGTGTTTCTCAAAAGCTTCATGAACCAAAAAAAACTGTCTCAGAGTCACTCAAAGTGAAATTTTATAGCCTAGATATATGAACAAAAGTTATTTAAGGACCACAGTCAGTGCTATTAAGAACCTGAATGCTTCAGTAATGTAGCTTTTTTACTGTACACCAGCAGAATCATCACACAGCCTTTGAACTGACTAAAAGACTGGGGATTTTATTACTTCATTCTGACTTTCATTTTATGAATATCACCCTTCTGACATTCCAAGAGGAAAACCCTCCAATCTACAACTCTCTTTCTACACATCTCAAACAAGGCTCTTTTCATTCTGTGGAAGCTCTTCTTAAGGTTGCATTTAACACTAATGATCAAGATTTTCTTTGCAACAACCAATGTCCAACAGATTCAAACATTACTCAAGCAAAAGATTACAGCATAACACAAAGCAGGATTCAGCCAACCCCTCCTTTCAATTACGTAAAACACATTACTTATGACTTGCTAATGATATTTTGCGTGTTAGTGCTATATGAACACTGGATGGAAGAATTAAGACCAGAAAAGCTGGTGATTATCATTTTCCCATGCTGGAAACATGCACTGCGAGTCTAGTGAGCTGCTTTAGAAATTGTATTTCATTTTGTTACTAAAAAAAAAAAAAAAAATCTGTAAGTTATACTGCCTTAGTGTACTAGTCTTACCTTCATCCCAGCCCCACTCAGGGTACTTAGATTTTGAAATAAAAAAATTAGATCAACAAGAACTTAGAAATCGATATTTCTTAAGAAAACAAAAACAGATGGAAAGAATTCACTAGAGGTGAATTGTGCATTCAGAATTCCCACAAGTTAATCAGATTTTGCATCTGACAACTGCTTAACATCAAACATGGACATAAAGATTAAGCTGAGAATAGCTTGTGCACTATTTCTAAAGCTGAACTGCCTCTCTTAACAAGTACTTACAGCAGCCTGATGAAAATAAGTAGGTACATTTTTGAAATTGCACAGCCAGTCTGTAAAGTTACAGGTTTTTAAAGTTTTGCTTTGATATCATCTGGCTAATGAAACTCTCTGCAAACACGTGTAAACTTCTAACACAGATGTACTGTCTGCTCATAAACAAATGCTTTTACTGTAGCATGTAACCTACTTTAAATGAAGAGATATTTGATAAAATTCTAGGAGTAATAAAGTCAACTTAATGATGCTGACTTCAATATCAAGTTCTAGAGATGATATTGGGTTAACTTGAAGAGCTGCTGTTACAGGTGACTACTCAGAAGCATTCCCTAAAACTATCTTCATCTCACCCAGCTGACTGCTTTTACCTGTTTGTCATTGTACGTCTGCTGCGGGTTGAAACCTGTATTACAGTGCTGTCAGTACAAGACAACTGGGGCAGAACAAAAATTTCATGTTTTCTAAAAAATGCATTAACAAAGTACTATAAGCCTCTAGAGTACAGGTCTACATATACAGTATGATTTAGCTATTCCCATAGTGAAGGCTGTCCTATGAAACTGTTAACTTGGAAAAAAAAGCATTCTGAAATTATTTTAGAGGTTTCATTTACTTTCCTGGTATACTCTGCAAAGATTAAAGTACGGGAAAAAATCCCTCTAGGTTAGAAGACTTTAAACCTAACTGTGATTACTTAAGAATTCATCACCACTTATACCTGCTTAGCCAGACTAATTAGTCTCCCAAGCAAAGAGGGCAGAGTTTTATATTTCTGCCTTACTTTAAAAGCTTTCCCACTCATCAAAAAATCCTCCAGGCTACAGTCAGTCCCCACCACTTCTGCAGGTGGCGAAGGGCTGATGAAAGTTATTTGGATCATCTTTCAAGCTAGCAAGTTTGATGGTAAGCTTCCCAGGATGCAATCCAACGACTGTATAATGTAAAATGAGTGCACAGCCTGGAAGCAGAGGTTAGAATCAAGGCATCCTTCCTTCCATGACAGCTACAGCCAGGCTTGCTCTTCTACCATCTCTTCATCTTACGGCTCCAAATATTTTGCGCTCCTATCTAAAGTAGCACAGTCACAAAGGTAATTCCAATACTTCAAGCTATAATACAACAAATTCTCATAATAATCTGGCTTGAATTTCCCCAGGTTTAAGTTGAAACCAGCTTGTTATTTCCAAGCCACCATGCTAATGACTAGTCTCTTAGATAAGAAAGTGCTAACCTCCTTTATCACACACAGTGACTTTTGATTGAATTCATAACTTACGATGCACTCAGTGCTATCATCATTCATTAGGCATAAATCAAAACACATCTATCAAATTGGACCCCAGTGAGAATTAAACATAACCCAAACTGACTAAAATAGGATTGTCATGACAACTTGTTCAGCCCTTCCAAGATTGGAACAGCTCTGGACATACCTAGCACTTAAGTCACAGGTTCACTCATTCACAGAATCATTTAGGTTGGAAAAGACCTTTAAGATCATCAAGTCCAAAGGTTAACCTGGCACTGCCAGGTCCACCACTAAACCCTATCACTGAGTGCCACATCTATATGTCTTTTAAATACCTTTAGGGATGGTGACTCGACCACTTCCTCGGGCAGCCTGTTCCAATGCCTGACAAACCTTTCGGTGAAAAATTTTTTTCCAATATCCAATCTACACCTCCCTGGCGCAACTCATTATCTGCTAGAAGATACCGACATCCACCTCGCTGCAACTTCCTATCAGGTAGTTGTAGAGAGTGATAAGGTCCCTCCTGAACCTTCTCTTCTCCAGACTAAACAACGCCAGTTCCCTCAGCTATTCCTCAACAGACTTACTCTCCAGACCTTTCACCAGCTTCATTGCCCTTCTCTGGACCCACTCCAGCACCTTAATGTCTTTCTTGGAGTCAGGAGCCCAGAACTAACAGTATCTGAGGTGTGGCCTCATCAATGCCAGAGGGACGATCACTGCTCTGGTTCTGCTGGCTCCACTATTTCTGATACAGGCCAGGATGCTGTTGGCCTTCTTGGCCACCTTGGCATACTGCTGGCTCATGTTCAGCTAGCTGTTGACCAATAGCCCCAGGTCCTTTTCCATGGAGCAGCTTTCCATTCTCTCACACAGGTGTTTAATGATTAGATTTGTATGAAAATTAGGTTCCCACAGGCACCTACGTGTTTGGGTAGATAGTTCACCCTTGGCACACAGCCTTTATGCCTTAACTGGGACACGGCTATCTTCCATATTTGGATCCAAAATGTCTGATTTATTCTGGAGACAAAGCATGCTGCTTATCGATAAAACCTGACAGAAGGTACTAGGTACAGTCTTACTCCTGACACCCTCTACAACAATAACAAAACTGCTACCTGTCTGTGTCATCAATCTAGAGGAAAAAATAAATCAATGCTTTCTTGACAATACAGTATTAAATTTCTTTGCAACGCCACTGAACTAGTCTTGAAGACTAAAGGTATAAACTTCACACCAATGTGAGTCTATGCTACACGTACCACCAAAAGCCTTTTCTCTGTCAGTAGTCAAAGGCAGCAATCTATACAAGTCAGTGCCCATAATTTGATCAGACAGTACAATGTGGTATATCCACCAGTTGCAGGTGCCTTTTCTTTTTAGCTTTGAGGACAAATACAGGCAGAAAGGAATTTGAAAAGGGAGAAGTACTGTGTAGCAAAAAGAGAAGTCAGCTAAAATGGACAAAAGGTTGGCATCAAAATAAGCAAAAATGCTCAGTAAACATGCCACTGTATCACACTTGACAAGGATATAAAATGGGCACAGACAGAGCTTTTAAATCAGCAGACCCAGATAGCTTGCATTCAAGACTTCTGGAAGAAGAGGTCTATCTAGACCTTTGAAAAAGACTTGCAAATAACTTGAGTCCTGGGAAACTCTCAGACTTCTGAAAGAAAACCAAAGTCTTGCATTAAATACTCTATTGTAAATGAGCAAATGGGACAACCTAGGCCTGCTAGTACATAGCGATCTGAAACCGAATAAAAGGGAACAGTTGACACTAGATGTTATTTGTAAAGAATTAAAAGACAAGTATGATTGATGGAAGAAAAGCTTATCCAATTAACTTGATGTGAATCTTCTGGTGACAGATAGTGCTGACAAAGGTATAAATAAGAGAACTGGAAAAAACAATCCTAAACCTTATTTGGAATTATATAACATTTCTCATCAACAAAAATACAGAACAGATATTACATGGATTAAAAATGGACAGACAGCCCTTAAATATTAGTAGTGAATACAGAGTTGTCCAGCATGTGAATTTCCAATAGGAAGGGATGGTATCAGTTCTTGGCTTCTCATTACAGAACATGTTTTAGCTCTTGAGGGAGGAAGAGAGGGTGTGTGTGGGGAGGGAGAGGGACAGAAAAAAGGGAAGTCAGAAAGAAGTCTGGAAATGACAAACCATGACAATGATAAGAGACCAAGTCATTTTACTCCACTAAAATGACATGAATAGCTTAAAAAGCTAGGCATAACAAAAGGGTTTAATAATGGTAAAGCTATTCTTTCTAAAACAATTGTCCCCAATTTGCTGATGTACAGTAGATACCTGTTCAAAAGAGTAGTACGAGAGACTACAACTTCTTGAAAATATTGTTCCATATTGAAAATAGTAAAAGCAAAGTATGTGCATATAGTTTCAGCCTTACTCCACACAAAACTGCTCTGGATGAAGCAACCTGCATTTGGACAACAGGTCAGGCTCCTCCTGCAGAGCCACTACAAACAATTCACTAGCTTATTGTCAGATTTCTGCACCACTGAAAACTAATGGATGTGGCAGCCTTCAGAAGGGGTAAAATAACACGTGGGATAAATCTAAGGATTTACTTAAGGCCAACTCACTGCACAATTCTTGTGAGCATATAAAAAAGGACCAGACAAGGAAAATGACACATTAGTTGAATAGATAGGAAATACACTGTTGCTAAGCACAGAAACAGCTGAGAAGTGTTTTTCTACTGGTGGTGCATTAAAGGCATGGTTATTTAGAAATCTATACTGACTCATACACAGCAACTACTGCATGAACAGCTATCTCATTTCTTGTCTTGTTACTGAACATACTGAACTAGTAGTAGACATTCAAAGTGCAATTCAGGATTGTTAACTCAGATGTCACTGTTCTTTCAGAATCTGCATTGAGACTGTCCTAGGATGCAAGAAAAGTATAAGGCCTCCTGAGATTTCAACCAAGTTGCATAGGTTAATGTTTTATATGCAACTTGAGTAGCAAACTACCTATTCCCCACTACCCCCAGCTGAACTGCTATTCATTTTCCTTACCACATGGATTTGAAAAGACATTGAAAGATTTTTCTGAAAGCTATCAAAACTGAAGCAAATTGGAGGCATCTAAATTTACCGGACATGACTTGTTTAGAGACTGTGGGACTTATGCTTGAGGAACCATTAAAGAATGGATTACACCAACAAGCCAAAAGGCTAAATGTTGTTAAGGCTTAATGACTGAGCTTCACTCAATAGTTCAGTAAGCAAGTTTGCCTTCCTTACTATAATGACAATTAATTCAATCCTTAAATGCCTTCAGATTTGGTCCTTTACTGTTTCTGTGGCATTACACTCATGTTCTAAAGTCATATACAACTCTGCTTTTTACTCAGTCAATTGTTCATTAAGGGTTAAGGAAGATTGTAAGGCTGAGATTATTGGACAGTGTGTTTCCTCTGCATGTGCAAAGGATCGGTTTTTCCATTTCCAAGAGACTAGCAGCAGATCTTAACAACAGTCTCTGACAAACTCATCAGCATTAAATCAGCTGGATAACCAAGGCAAAACATGAGTCAGCAGCACGCATCCTTGTAGCTATGAAGGCTAACAGCATACTGGACTGTATTAGCAGAGAAGCACAACCAATGGGTCGAGGGAAGCGATTACTCCCCAGTACTCAGCATTTATAAGGTGGCATCTGGAATACCACAACCAGCTTTGCTCTTCCCAGCCACCTCTTCCTCCCCAGTATAAGAGAGATGCTACAAAGCCTGTTACTGGGCTTAGACCCATGAAAGACAAGGAGAAGCTAAGAGCACTGGAGCAGGCAGGGGTCACTTACTGGCTGGATCTCACTACATCCCGATGTTTGTCGAGAGCCTTGAATCAAACTCTTCTTGGAGGCATGCAGCAGAAGTCCAAGAAGTGATGGACATATGCTAAACCACTTGAAATTTTGGCTGGCTGGGGGGGACAGGAAAGACACTTTCACAATGAGAGTGGTGTAGCACTTGCACAGGTTGCCCTTAGAAGCCGCAAAAATCTCAGTTCTGTAGATCAGTAGTCTCCCAAGTGGGGTGCACAAGACAATCCCTTGGGGTATGAGAAGAAAATATTTTGTCTTTGATTTTTTCATCTTTATCTCATCCTTTCCTTTTTTGTGCATGTTTTGTAGTGTACATATTGTATTAGCACAAGAGCATATGCATATAATCTAAAAATATACATATATTGGAGGTACACACTCAACATCTTTACTGATGCGGTGCCTGATCAACAAAGTTTGGAGAACACGGCTGTAAGAAAGTCAAAACCTGACCATGCACTGTCCTGACAAAAGGCTGAAGAAGGCAATCTCCAAAGGCCCCTTCTGAGCGGAATATTTCTATGAGTATCAGAGTAAATAAAAAAAGATAAATCTATGAATTTCAGTCAATCAAAATATGACACGTAATGCCAAAGTTAAATGAGTTTCAATACATCGGAACCCAAAGAGGGAACAGCAGTCTGAATAACTGAATTGAGAATCTGACAGCTTTTAAGAGCTCAGGAGACAAAGTAACAATGACAGTGCTTATCAGAACTCAAATTCCCAGGCTGAAGCTTCAAACTTTGGAAGACACACCCATAGCATTGGGGTATGTCCATAATAGAACTACTTTGTACTTTATCCTTTCTCCTGAGAAAAGGAAGAAAGCTGTATTAGAGGATAATTACAAATTAAAAAGTATACTTGTGTATTAAGCACACAACACAAACTTTTCATTTCAGTTGTGCTGTAGGCACTACTATGATCAATGAAGTAATAGCTAGTTACAGTACTGTGCACAAAAAAAACCCAAACACTAAGGAAGACTCCTTTCCTCGAGATTCACTGCTTCTGGTTATTGAGTTTGATATAAAAAACAATTAATTGCTTTTCCCACAACTGGAGGACTTACAAGGCCACAGTCTACAGTGGCATCTCTGGTGCATACAGAAGGAAAAATTTGCTGGTTTTTTTCTCAGTTTTTGTGATTCAGAGTGCATCTTCTCTACCTACCTACTTATTACCATGGTACTTACAGCAACTTGAACAGCCCAAATGGGTACTACATCTGACTCACTCCCAATAGTTACTGCCTTGGCTAAAGCAAGAATGGCCAAGCCACATAATGGTAAACCTTAACATTGCATCAGGTAAGTGAGGTTACCTTGACACTCCAGGTTGTGAACACTAATGATTTAAGATCAGTTTCAAATGCAGTTCATGCATTTGTGTCATGGGTACTATAACTTATATGAGATTGCATAATAGATAACTGGAAACACTCCAGCTGTTCAAGTTTAATGAATTTGTATTTACGAGCCAGCAGTTTTCTTGAATCTCAGCCAAAGAGGCTAAGCTCTTACTAGGAGCTGATGTAGAAAACTAAACTTTTGAAGGTGAAGACTGCATAAAGAACTAGACATGGATAAATCAGTCATTCAGACAGGCATAATATGCTCATGGACACTTACCACCTCATCTTTTCCAGCACAACTGTTAAATTCTGGACTGTACATAACAAGACCATTGCAATGGAGACTACCCGAAAACACAACGTTCTGTTTTTAAATGTTGTTACTATTACTGGACTCTTAAAAAAACCCCATCCACAGTCCTTATCTGGATGATGTACATATAACTTGAAGTCATTGCATAAGAAGAATTCCGTACTTTCCAACTATTTGCCCCTCCCTCTTATACCTTCAAAGAAAAGAAGCCTGAACTGGTTCTGTAACTTTTAGGAAGTGGCAAGTGCAATCATATCACAAATCAGAATTAATCTGTTCATTTTACCCAGAACTAACTTGATAATGTGCATTCTAAAATCAATGATTAAATTGTCAGCACCTGGGTGCAAACTTACACCTAGTCTTTAGAGGGTACATGAATCTGCTGCACATTGTTTGGGTGCTCTACTGTGGCCTCCTTTGTCTTACAGGAACAACTGCCTTTTTGGACACTCTTGGAATCATCCTCAAAAAGAAATTAAGAGAGTGAACTTCATAGTCTATTTTTTGCACCACTTAAAGATCTCCAATGCAATTCCACTTTATTTATGCTATGTTGATCTAAACTATGGGGCTGTTTTGTTCTACACTCTTGTTACTCTCAAGAACTTCCTTAAGCTTTCCTAGTCATACTTTTATACCAGCTAAATTGGGTTTCTCAAGCTTCTGCCAGGACTGGATTTCCTTCAGTTTATTTTCTGAAAATCACTCGGGTTCAAAAACAGTCTGGCCTTTCCCAGTTAACCATTACTTTTGCCTTCATTTCTGTTTAAGAACATGCTTATATTTTGAGAAAACAATCAAATTCAATGCCAAGAATCAAGCTACTTCCTCATTTGTTATCAACTCCCTCTTCTCTGAAGCTATGGGCAGCAAGGACATTTTGAAACTATTTTTTATAAGATTCCTTTAAGGCAAACTAAACCCATGAATATATTTTTATTAATGTGACGCAACTGGTCAGTGAGATAAATTTATTGCAGACAGCTGCCGGTGTTGGAGCTACAAGGAGTGCACGATTCAAGCAGAATGGGCAGCTTTTAAAGAACACTTCTGAAAAAGCTTTTTCCTGCTCATTCTGAAAAACTGAAAACTATGCTATCCAAATGCAAGATGACATAGGATCAATGAGGCTACACGTCTAATAACGTTTAAACTTTTTATCCACTGATTCCTTTTGGAAAACCTGCAGGTCTCTGCTCCCATAAGAAACAGGATAATAGCATAGAACATGACAAGTCAAGACAGGCTTATGGAAACTGCTTCCTAAAAGTAAAAATTCACCAGAAAAGAAGGTGTCTGAGGCCTAACACACACATCTGGGAGATGTTCTTTTATCAAGACTTTAAACTGCTGTAAGTCAGTTCTGCTAAATCATTCTAGCAGCTTCTGCTCGCACCACTGCAAGCAACTGGTTAACAACACAGCGAATTTAAACTGTTGGACATATTTAGCTTAAAATTAATCTTACAAAAATCAGACAGTTTCAACATAGAACAGTTGTCTGACCCATTTCACAAACACCAAACATAGGTATAAGCAGAGAGGAACTGTTTCTTCCAGTGTCAATGAACAGCATTCATAAAGCTACAGACAACAACAGCAACAAGGTCAAGAGACAGTTACCCGGGCAGGTGCTACACTTTTCTAAGGTTAAACTTAATCACAATGGTACTGCAGCAGCTACTTGCACACCATATAGAAAAAAAAACAGAGTAGTCAAACAGCATCTCAAGCTGAATGATACTCCTGAAGACTGAATATGCTACTCACTGAAGAGTTCTCCAATAGAGGAGTCTCTGCAGCTACTGAAAAGGAAGACCAGCAACAGCAGGTTTCTCAGATAATACCAGAACTCCACTCTCCCAAGTTCCACCCCATCCTTCAAGAAAAATGTTAGTCAGTCAAACACTATGGGACCAACTAGCTTGATTGCCCAATCAAGTCTAGAGGACAAAGCTGCCCTCAGTTTCCTATTTTACACATGAAGTTGCAAGACCAAACACTTGTCAATTTGTTAACAAAAATAAGCCCACAAAATCAGAAACTAATCTATTTGCAGCTGTATTGTCATGACATACATAATTAAATGTACCCAAGTACTTTTAAGAAATATTACTTGAATTATGGTAATTTATCCCCATGCCATTGAGTGGAATGTGGATATATATTCTAATACTGCTATATGTGAGAAGTCAAGTTATTAGAAAGCCTAAAAAAATTAAAACAGATTACATTTCAGCTGCATCTAAGACTGATCACTGTCAACAGTCATTACTCATTTCTGCAGCTTCTTTTCGTCCTCATTTCTTAGTACTTTGTTTCAACATCTCCAATCTACCTCCACACTAGACTAAACGGGTAAAAAACCAGTTTTCTTTAAGTATGGTCTTCCCCATTTACATTTTAATAGATTCTATAGGATTTGCAGAGACATGGTAACGCTTGTGGTTTATATTTACTCTTACTGTAGCAAGTCCCCTAACAGCTTATCAATAGGTATTTTTAAATACTAGTGTACAGTTATTGTTCTCTCTTATTCCCAAGACACCTCAAGTCACCGAAGTTCATGTTGAACTTCCTTATCCAGTTAATTTCTGCTTACAGATTAGTTTTCAGCTACATGCATTCTTTTTACATATGATTATTACTTGATTTGCTACCACCATCTAAAAAATGTGTTTCTCTGCTCTACAGTAAAACTAATCCACTTGATACTCGTTGCTTGTATCTCAGTTTCCTTTTGTCAAGCCATCTAGTAGATACAGTTCTTCCAGAACAAGAGATGGAACCCGACATCATGGACCAAATGGACTCAGCAGCTTTACAGAGATTGGTCCATGTATATATATATATAAGTGGTGGTATATTGAAAATGTGGGATCTGAGCATGACGTGAATGGTATGGAATAAGGGGTGGATAATGTCCTGGTTTCAGC
>JANHGB010054936.1:0-35135 GCA_026283785.1 Coracopsis vasa
TGTTAGAACAACATAGCATTTGAATAAGGAAAGAAAATATATGCCTCATGAAACAACAGATAGGATCATTTCATAAATTAGCCATTGATTTTATGACTTACACGTGATAAACTTATGATGTTAATCATTGTTAAGCATAATGAATAAAAGGCAGTGGTCTCTAGCGTATGCTTAGGGAGCACTAGAAGTTTGATTCTTCCCTGATAAATGCTTTCTGCCATCAATGAAAGACCATGTGCGCTTTCTTCAAATATTTTGTATTGATGATGATCCTTTGTAAAACCATTGTAAAATTCCAGTATCTGATTTAATTTGTAACTGCTAATTACGGTAGTTTTTCAAAGATGGTTTGAAGGTAGTAAATGGATAAAAGTATAAATAGGTGAAATATATTTTGTATATAAATAGATAAAAATATATATTGGACTGTTAAGGACACGTTAATAAAAAATGCAGAAAATACTCACCCTGTTGTTAAGTAACAAAAATCTAGTTTGATGTCCAGATAGAAATCCGTCTTTCTGCCAGAAGCCTCAAACTAGCAATAGCTTTTGTATTTTGCTGCTGCTTCAGCAGCCCAGTTTATCGATGCAGAATCAGGTGCAACTTCTGCACAGAGTTAGTCCCCAGTGTTCTTCAACTCAGGGTCTAGAGACTCAAAGTTCTCGTTACCTTTCTGACCTTTGGTACCAACATCAGCATATGAGGCAAACCCAGTGTATTTTAATTATGTATGCTTCAGCATGACAATATTCTCTCCTCTCCTGTGGTCTGACATGACATGAAGCAGTGCTATGTTGTGTGACGTGCTCATGAACTGTTAAACCTGAGCAGGATCTCAAATTATAGGCAGGAATTAGTATGAGGATTTTTATGAATCTTTTAAACATCTGTATATATGTGAAAAGAAGAATATAATATTGATCCAGAATACATTGATGTTTCAAAAGGAATATTCCTCAGCCTTCGTAGTTTGCCACATTGATAGGAGTTTCAGCCACAAAAACTAATTTGGGCTTGAGGTGAATTCATGCTCACATATTTTAAGGCCAAAACCAACCAAGCAATCCAGACTAAGCTCCCAAACCTAGCCATTTCCAGCCAATTTCTGTCTTTTCACAATCTCAGGTGAGCTACCGAGACTTGTTGACATTTGAATCTCCGCCTCCTGAGCCTGCTAGGCTTTGCTCTCCAGCCCATCTTGCGAGCAGGAAGAGATGTCTGTGGCCAGGCTAGATTCCTAGAGAAAGACTTGTTCTGATGCAAAGCCAGTGTGCCAGGCTTCATGGGGGACAGAAAAATGCTGTGGAACCACAGAACTCCGAACCTTTCGGCTTGGGCTTGCAGGAGGTGACACTGCTATAGCTATTAATCCCTGGCTTTAAGATTACTGCTTGTAATAGGGAAACCAGTTCCATGTTCTCAACAGATGGCAAATGTTTTCATCTACCTTTTTTGCTAAGTAGGTTTTATCTGTAACAGGTTTTTTTTATATTATTTCTACCAAGTTTTCTTGGATGCAAATACTGTGTTTTTATTTCGCTGTGGTTCTCACTTGGCTATAAAATTCATCTTAAATAATGTGGGTTATGCTTGTTTTAATTTTCCACTATAATTTTAACACTGGCAGCTTAAAGTATATTTATGATGCAATCCAGGGTTGGAAAACGAGCTGTAATATACATTATACTCAGTTTCCTACAATGTAAAAATATCTTTGCAGTTATATTCTAAGCAATAACTGTCCTTAGGGGCTAAAAAAGCACACGCAGTTTACTTTGCTTCTTAAAGTTAATCATCACAATTCAAATGTAAACTTAAAAAGCATTAACTGCTGCTATAAAATGTAAGGAGTATTTTGTGGTTTAAAACCATGAAAGATAATACAAAACATTTTATTGCAAAGGGAACTTTGTATTACCTTTTGGAGAAATACGCTGTAATAATTGAGGATCACACTCTTGTGTTGGCCACGTATAAAGTGGCAGAATATAGGATTAGGTGCAGTGACCTGCACCATTCTGTCTGAGTAGCCAACCTAGGAGGAAACTGCTGAATTCCTAATTCTCATCCAAGTGACTGGTTACTTTTTGTGCTCTTTGTCCTATGTCTTATCTCCAATATATTGAGAACACAAATTTCACTGTTATGGGGGGTTTTATTTATTTATTTGTTTAAGCTTAATTTGAAAGTAGAAAGAAAAGAGCATAAATATGAAACAGAACAGAGATTTCACTTACCTTCATGTTTTCAACCCATGTATGAATTTCTAGAGCCGCTAGTAGAAATCAGCTGGCCAAACGCCCATACAGCACTTACAGTGTTGGGCAGCCTCCTCTGACTTGTTTCCTGCATGATTCATGGCTCTTTCCTTGGTATAAATAATCTGAATTCTCCTTTCTGAGAGAGGTTGTGTCTTCAGAATGGGCTCAATCTTTAAGTGGGGAAATACCAGTATTAAGAGAAACGGCCTTTAGGTGGGGACCAGTAAGTTGTATGTCACAAAATACTTTATTCTGGGAAAGTTCTGCACAGATCAACTGTGACAAGAGTAAAATAGGATCTGCAGGTTGGCTAAAATATATTTAAAATAATGTATGAGACAAGGAAGGAAATAATCTTTCTCATTAAATGATCCCAGCAAGTAGGATGGCATTGTTAGTGTGGTAAAAGGGATATTTCCCATTATTAAGTATATTCATATGACATGAAATGTCTGAGGCTGAAAGCAATTTATATGTAACTTAAGGAATAATCGATATTGATTTGGAATGAAGAATGCTATAATCTTGTTTTTGAAAGATTCATACAACTTGCAATTGTATGAAAACTTGATTCTATTACACCTTTCCTGCAGCAACAGACTATAAAGATTGATTATACATTAAAAGCAATATTTGGGTGGAAAAAATACATCACACAGGTTTTCAACTATCTCTTCTCTAGCTGTTTTTGCTTTCTCCTTCCGGATGTGCAAGCATGAATGTTTCCAAGAGGGGCCACAAGCATGTTTAGACTCTGGTAGTGTAATAATACCTAACACTTAGATAGCGGTTTACACAATTGCAGCACTATACAACTGAATGAATTCATTTTCAAAACACCTTTCAAAGAAGAACTCCTTTGAATATTGCATATGAAAAGGGATTAATGAACAATCATATTTGTAACTTATTTTTCATTTTCCAGGAATACTTGTTCAAACAGGTTCCTGCTTACAAGGTGGCTCATGAATAAGAAAAACGTTTGTAAACACTCAAGCAAAATACACTGTATGCTCAAGCGTTTGCATCAGTAGAATTTGATTGCTTTGAAATCTCTTTCAGAGATTAGGGAACAAAAGCAAATCCTACTTCAAAAGGTTTCCAACACATAGTTGAAGGTATAAACGGTACATACTCAAGGTAGTAATTCTGGCAAGTAGCATATATTGGCAGCTTGGCTGGTATTTGGTAGTGTGTGGACATATCTGTATGCTGTAGCTTGTGCTTCGGAATTTACACTGTTGCTTACTGCACTAAAAAACCTGCCCCCAGCATACAAATAATGCTGTGGTTTTGCTTGAAAAACTTAGGTTCAGAAAATGAAAGAGAAACGTAACAACTCAGTTTTCATTTCTGCGGCAAACCAGAGGTAACAGTTCTGGGAGAGGCGTACTTTGTGTCTTGCTGTTTTGTGGGCTCTTGTTCAGCAGCCTGACAGTGGAACTGAGCCATCATCGGTGCTGCTTGCCGTGCCGGTGCTGTGTGAAACAGCAAGAAAATGCAGCACAGTAACATTCTGGAAGGCTGCAGAGTCTGGTAAGAGTAGCTATTGTCTGCCCTGTTTGCAGTAAGTGTTGATAGTTATTTCAGGAAGTTTTCTGGATGTGTAGACAAGCACTGTTTGAGGCTTCTCCTGCAAACAAAAGTCCCTGCTTAGGGCTGTCTGTTAGAAGAAACAAAGAAAAATGATTCCTTTAATGTTCTGTAAACTTCAAGGAAGAAGCACAGCACTACTCCAATTAGCACACCATATAGGGCTTTCATCTCTCTCCATTTCGGTGCACTGTACCTTCTTTTACTACCTCAATGTATTTGTCCATGAAGGATTTTGGTTTATCTTTTGGAGTTTTTTTCAATCGCTTCCCAATTTTCCATACATCTGGCACTTGATAGGAGTTCCTGTGCAATAGGTGTGAGTAGACCTGAAGTCTGAAATCCATCCAGTCTTCTCCCCTGCTTGATCCATTAATTATAGGAAAAGTCGTCATTAGGGGCTCATGTGTTAAACAGTTCATTTGAATGTGTGTAGTAGGGTTGCTTCCTGTGCAGTGCTTGCATACATATTTGTGGGGAAACCTGCACAGAAATATGGCAGCTTTACTCCACAGCAATCCTATGGCTGGAGCTGGATTTTTGGTTATTTGTTGTTGTTGCTGTGGTAGTGCAAGTTTCTGGGTAATTATTGGGATAAAACATGACATTAGCTATTGCCATGGAATGTGACAGCTGCTTTGGGTTACCTATACCAACAGTGGGTGGAAACAGACTTGGTACGCAGGAAGCATTGCCCATGTGTTGAGGAGGATGAGGGTTATTTAATAACTGACGCAAAAAGAAGTCGAAGCCCAAAGTAAATATGGAAGGTTTCCAATATCTTCAAGATTTCAAGGAAGAATAAATTTGTTAGAAAGCCTAAATTGAGAACGTGCTCAGGAATTGTGCTTCTTCTCAAGACTTCAAACCACGTGTGTGCTTCTCCTGCTATTGCAGCATGTTGTCTATTAAAGCTCATTGATATTTTTCCAAAGAAATCCTGCTGACCAGTTGTTGTAATTGTACTGTAACAATTACTTGAAGCTACAGTACCAAATACTTGAATACACTTTTAGTCCTAAGTGTAGTTAAGAAGCTGTTTGTAAGCGAATGCTCTGTTTTCCTAGTTTAGGACTCACAGCAGTGAGTTTTATCATGGTCAATATACTCTGGTAATATCGTAGGATATAGGATTAAAATATAGTTTGTCTATGATGTATAATATTTTTTTTCTAGTTTTCTGAACATTCCTGACTATTTTTCCTTAGTGAAGATGATGAAGGGTATCCATGCTGAAGTGACTTAAGAGAGCCGGATTCAGAACCTGAGCCTCAGAGATCTATTAGCCACACAGAAACAATGCTGCAGTCAGAGGAGCAATTTTGCCATCATGGTAATTCCAAACAGATTTCAAGATGCAACCATAAAATAGTTCTCAAGGCAGGTTAGATGTTATTTATTGTTTTTTTAAAACATGCTTCTCTCACGTGAGGATACATTCCTGATTTTCTTTTTCTAGAGTTCTCAATCCTTCATTTTTCATTGTGTTAAATTCCTGAAGAGTTTCATCTTTTAAATTTAAACAATGTATTGGCTTGAAAATAAATGCATGAGTGTCAAAATAATCAATGAAATAATATCAAAGAATAATAGGAATAAGGCAAATATTACTATAAATGGGAAACAGTGAAACTTTGATCATCCAGTTCACCATCTGTAAATTCACGGTGAGGCTGTACGTACATTAACACTTATGTGCATGTAAGTGTTTGCAGGGTTGAGATCTGACTTAATACTGTCACAGAAGTGCATAATTAAATGCATATAGAAATTGAAACACATATGAGAAAGTAGACTGAAATGGAATTGAGTAAACAAGACTTAAAAGTGTTCCCAAACTAATACTATTGTATAATGCTTTATTGAAAACTGTTAGGAACCTATTTTTGTATATGTAATACTGTATCTAAGCAACATGTACCCATTCTTTATAGGATATTATAATCAGAGGGAATAAGATTGTCTTATTTGAAAGTCTGAGATAGCTTGATACATTATCCTTTCCTTTTCAACTCCCTGAAACAAGGTGACTGCAAATAGTTCCTTGTTGTTACGGTGCAGGTGGTTTTGAAGACACTAAGACAGGAGTTGAGACCACAGTTCTCATTCTGTGACTTTCCAGATTACCTTCAGCAACTTACTTCCATCTACTTTTTTCTTCTTTTTCTCTGCTGTACAGACCCAGGTTTGGAGGGCATGGCTTCCTATGGTTTGCTTATATGGTATGTGCTGTATGCTTGGCTCTAGTCCTTAGAATACTTCTTGCTGTATTGTACTAGTATAAAAAATAGTGTTTGAAATTACTGTTGTACTAGAATAGATCTTAGCTTTGTTCCTTCATCACATTTACCAGCAGAAAGTGGGTTTGGCCTAAGATAGAAGGGTTTCCTTCTGTGGTAGCAAAACCCTACTGAAACTGGGAAAACCTCAGGTCAAAAGCGATACACGTTGCTTAGAAAGACTTGGTCCTCGTGTTTTAGTAAAAATATGCACCATTCAGAGAGTTCAGACCTGTAAAGATATGGAGATCATGTCATGTTTGTGTACATGTAAAATCCATGATAGTTGGGTCAGTGCAAAAACTCACCTTCGAACTACATCAGGAGAAAGAAAAAAAGACAGCACCATGCATAGCAGTAGCCGCAATACCCTGCTCCTGAAATACCTGCATTTCTACAAGCCCACCAGCTTTTTGACAGCTTAATCTTGCCATTCTCTTTTCTTTGTTTCTTTTTTGTAGTTGTTGTTGGAACAGCAACAAACCTATGGAAAGTGATGGCTGTTGTTGTGCTGCTCTGAGGTTTGAAAAATGTGAGTTGGCTTAAACGCAGTTGTGGGGAGTCCGTTCTTGTGGAGCTGGGATAGTCTGGGTTTTAGTAATTCTCTTCCACTACCTCTGCGTGCCCTCCATTTTCGTCACAAGTCTATACTGAGTGACCCAAAGCCAAAAGTGATATTGTAGCACCAGTCAGTGAATTCGCAGGGACATAAATTATATATCAGGCAAGCTCTGGCTATACTATAGAGAGGTCTGAACATGTACGGTAACATTCCATAGCGAGTCACCTGTCTACAGTGGTCAGCAAACTGCTGTCCCAGGAGTGACTGTAAGACAGCCTTTGGATGAGTTTGTTTGGCAGCCTGCTGACCTCAGGCTCCAGTACTCATCTCTGATCAGTAACCATCTGCTCAATGCAACCCAAACGTCTAAGCACTTTTCTAACTGTCAGGGATGACCTGGAGAAAACTCATGGGGGAAATAAAACTATCAGCCACTGATTGGAATACTGATAGCAATCATTTAGTGTGGTGCTGCAGGAAACCAAATTATGCCTGCGCTCCCTGCCTCGCTGCCCAACAATATTGTCAATTTGAAGTTAAATCTTCTTGATCAATCTGGGCTCAATTTTGCCACCTTTTATTGTATTGAATTGTGCTTCCTAATAGGAATAGTCTCATGTAATCCAGTGGAATGCATCACTCTATCAGAAAGTGAAGTTAAAGGATGTGGTGCTTTACAAGCCGTTTGTGTGTTTTCTTTACTTGGACTAGGCTCTGATCTGTGTTTTTATGCAAGTCTGGAGTCATTCTTCAGAGTGAAAGCTATTGTGGTAGTTTCACTGTGGTGCAAACATGCAAAGAAGTTGGGTCATTGGAAATCTTTGTATATGGAGGAGAGATTTGCTTTGACTTGTCGAACTCTTCAGTTTGCCATGGAGGCAAAGTAGAGAGGCTTCTGTAGTTACTCATCTTCAGGCAGGAAACACACTTTTTGGTTGTGACACGCTTAAACCTGTAGAAGTCAAACACCTATGATAGGAGTCCTTTGTCAGTCAGCATCAGCTAGTCTACAAAATTTCCTCAACATCTGTTCAGTCATTACCATATTAAATCTGCGGTACCACTAATGCCTGCATGTCAAAAGAGAGATCTGTATTTTACACGCCCTAATTGAGTTTTAAATGTTATTTCATTACCTAGGTCACAGGACACAGAGAGAAATAAAGTTGCTTGTGAAAACTCAGAGCCAAATACTGCAGACCTCTCTTGGTGTTTGCTCTGGGAAAACTCTGGCTGGCTCTTGCTGGCATTTGAAGTCAGCAGCACAGTGTTTGGCCTCATGTGAGAAGGGTTGGTGATAATCTGTTGACACCCATAATGCAGTATCATGGTGATGCCAGCCAGCAAAAGAACCAACACATCATGGTTTTCTGTACCTGTAGGTAGAGATAGGTCTTCCTGACCCTCTTTCTGCTGCCCTGTGTGGGTTGGTCTGCCAGTGCTCTGCACTGTCTGCAGAAGTCAGGTAGCATATGTGACAGGTTTAATAAGATATTAAAAGGCTTAAAAATAAAAGCAATATGACAGATTTGCGTGCAGGAGCTTCGTTTGCTCGGTGTGCCATGTCTGAGAATTTTCTTCCCAGTGGGCAAAGGCTGTGCAGGAATAGACTTTAATATTGGTAATGTGAAAGATACTGATGTGTATTCCTAGGCTGAATGTGTTGGCAAGTAGTGGTCAGTAGCTCTGTAGCCTTTCATAAATCAAAGCACTCTGTTTCTTACAGATGAGTCCTGCATAGGAGTGCATTTCTGTCCATGTTCAGTTTTTGGAAAATTCAAATAGGCTTGTCATGCTAAAAAGGTCACAGGAAGGAACTGACATGCTGGAAAGAAGGTTTAAAAAATAAAGTTTATAGAGATAAAGAAATTTCTGGCACCTTATTTTAGGCATGGATCTTTGACATGAAGTTGGCTTATGGGTTTGTAGGGATTGACTTATAACCATGTCATTTTACTGTGTCGTCTTATTTTCTTGTTGCATTGATGCACTGTTAACTGATCACATGGGAAGTCGTTTCTCTTTCCTGCTAGAGTCTCCTTGCAATTTGAGCAATCACTCGTACCTTGACATTTATTCCAAGATGCACTTAATGCCTATTTTTGTACATATATATGGGTCCTCTTTAGTCTTAATAGTCCTATTAATACTGAAAAGAGCATGAACACCTTGTTCAAATGGACTGTCTCAGGAGAAAAGCTGAAGGATGGACTGTGTTTCTCTGGATATTGGGTGATGACTAAAAATTTTCTGTAAATTGCTTGGCAAGTGAGTGAATGTATGAGAAGGTGCATTAGAATCAAAATGATGAGGAGAGGTGCAGTGAGCAGGAGCAGAGAGACTTCTGTGAGGGAGGTCAGGCACTGAGCTCAATTCTAAACGGAGTATGTGGGGGGATTAGCAACAGCTAAATTGGACCTGGCAGGTGTTTTCATGCAGGACCCCTCAGTTTCTCTGTTCTGGTGCTGTCTGGTGGCCCCACTCCATGATTCAGCTCCTAGGTGGGATTGACCAAGCCAGCTCCCTTAGCAAGTCTCAGGTAACCTGAGCTGAGGCTGTGCTCAGATCCTACCTGGGCTCATGGCCAGGGGTGTTTGAATGTCAGTCGGCAGTGCTTCAGAAGGGCAGATGGAGCGCAGCTCTCATACCTTTGTGTTTCCATTGCCACTTGTAGCACACAGTCAGAGCATGGTGTACCTGGCTCCAGTTTCTCACGTGCAGAGGGGCAGTCCACTCATATCTCGTTGTGGCTTTGCCTGGATGCATGACCTGGCTCTGCTCCCTGCTCTGTCTGGCTTTCCCTGGTGTGCATCAGCCGAGGACTTGGCAGAGGATGATGCCAAGTCAGCACCCTTACTGCTGGGGTTGGAAGATGCTGACCCGCATATTGTGTTGCAGCAGTGCCTTCCTCCCTGCCCTGCTCTGAGGTCACTGTGCCTGGCTTGAGTTCCATAGTGCTGGGACTTGATACTGGACAGTGAGTCTCTGCAGCCACAAACTGAGCAGCTGGAACTTAATCACTCCAGCTATCCTTGATTAAGCCTCTGAATACCACTAACTGCTAGCCAAGTTACTGTTAGCCCAGTCCTACAGATGGTGAAACTGAGACACAAGGAGGTTAAGTAACTTGCCCAAGGCTGTGCAGTGAGTGGTGACAGATCTAGGATTGGAGCCTGCGAGTTCTTGGCTTGCAGTGGCTCCTGCGGTTTGCTGGACCATGCTGCCCAGCCGATCGCTCCGGTCATGCATGCTGCTTGCATCAGAGCTCTCCCAGCCAGAAAATCTTGACTCGCATCTCCAGGGGAAAGTCTGTCATCCTCTCAGCACAATCAAATCATTGAAGGTTTGGTTGGGTTTGGCTTTTTTTCATTTATTGATTTTGTTTTAACTGTTGCATCAGCTCCTCAGATGATTCCCCCAATCCTCCCAGGGTCACCTAGCTGATCATACTTCATGTTTTATGCATTACCTGAAGAGTCAATGGGTGTGGGATAGCTTTCATTGTTCACACACTGTTTGAAAGCCTGCTCTGCATTATGCCCTTAATGTGAAATCACAGGCCAGCAGAAGAGCAGCTCTTTTTATATACTTTATGCTTGTATAAGATACGTATATATAAGCTCAGTAAACAGGTGCTTTGCAAATGGTGCGTGGTGCATCAGTATCATCATAGGAGATACTGACACAAATACCGGTCTTACACAAGAAGCTGCTATTTTTCAAAGATACTTTGTGCTGAAAAGGTCACCTCTTCCTGTTACAGGCAGTTGCATTTTTTACCAGTTAAATTCCTTACTCACTCCAGAGATGTTCTTCCTCTGCCATTCCAAAGGAGGCTCCATCAGCTTCCTGATGCTTTCCCCAATCCCATCATACTACATCTCTCCACAGCAGAAGACCCCAGAGTGTAGCAGACCCCTGCCATCCTCTGCTTTGCATGGACACCCTGGTGGTTCCCCCAGCCAGCTCCACACCCTGTCTCACTACACAGTTGATAGGGACGCCAAGGGAACCTGCACCATCTGCAGTGTGCAGCCTCTGCAGTGCTGCTCTGGCCGTGTTTCTGCAAGGCTTCAGCTAGTGAAATTCTGTAACTCTCATCTAGATTCGGGTCTGCCCCACACTTGTATTGAATACCTCGAGCACTGCGGTTTGAGGACGATGAGTTGCACCCCTCAAACACTGGCATGCGAGAGGCACCATTTGTCCCTCAGGTTTCACGTTGGGAAGCTGCTTGTTCATGTGATAATCTCCTAAGGGCTAAAAAAAAGGATAATAAAATTGGCTATGTGATTGTAATGCCATGGGTGGATGACAGGGAGCAGAACACAGCTCCTGGCTCCAGGCTTTCACTGCAAACTCTGCGTTGGATTGTTTAAATATTTTTTCTCTTTCATGCTGCATGTTGTGCATCTCCACACTTCCAGCTTCCTGCCACTATGGCAATGTGAAATGTCAAAAGAAAAAGATTATTCCAGCAGTATCTCTAGCCCAACTGGAAGCACTCAGTGCCAGAAGTGTTAAGGCAAGCGCCTGTTGTGAGTAGGCTGCCAGCTTCGTTTTGCTGGCCCAAAAGGTCCAGGTAGGTTGAGTAAGCTTTGGATGAGAACCCATGCTTCTGGCACTTATCTGAATTGAACAGCCAAACTGTTCGAGATCTGCCCATTGCTTCTTTGAGACCAGATGTAAACCCATATTGTGCTTTCAGCAATGGAGGGAAAACTGGCATGCTTGTTTATGCGTACTTAACAGCTATGGGGATATTAATTACTATTATTTAGCAGTATTCTACTATTAGAACACAACTTTAAAATAATTATTTCTGATTATTTTCATCTACTTCATTCTGTATTCACTTGATCAGGGCTAAGTAAATAATTCAAATATTTTCCTTTGAGAAATTCTTTAATAAAGACTTGATCACAAAATCCTTAGAGTTCATTCCATATTTGAAATTCTTTGTAGAAGTCTTTCATGCATCATTCTGGGGTTTTGCTTTCTTCTAGGATTGTAATTATCACCAAATTTTGTGCTGTTGGATTTCTGTATTATCCTGTGCTTTGGTTTCCTTTTCTGTGCTTGACTGTTACATGATTAGCCAGCACAGTATAAACTGAAACTTAGAATTGAATACACAGTTGGAAATTATTTACAAGCTCAAAATCTGTTGCTGTCTTATTCCTTAATGTTAGCTACAAAACTGGAATGCTCGACTGTTTCTAGGAAGAGATAATAAAAGCTTTGTAAATATTGTTGAGCCGAACCGGAATCTTGGCTTTCAAATCCAAGAAACCTACTCCCCCTCATCTCTTTCTAATTTCTACTGAAGTCCAGATTTACAGAGGCCTTGAGTTTATCTGTAAATCTGATTGTATTTACCCTGCTGTTGTTTCTTGTGATAACAATCCATAAATATATTTTTATGCCAGCAATATGTGGATACCCATCACTTTGTTGATGGGGAGCACGACAACAGTTCAGAGCACAGAAGGGGAAGGAGAAAGTGAGAGATGGGGATAATTCCGCCCTTCAGGAGGTGCAAGTGCAGCTCTGTTTCCTGCTTTCAATCCATGGAAGTTCCTTTGCTGTATAATCTCAGTGTGTAATACCACAGCCATGACAAGGGGACCAATCATATTTTCTACCCAAAAATAAATACATAAACAAATAAAAATCCCTGTCTAAAAGCTTGAGATGGGAGAAAACACAATATTGAAGAAAATTAAATTCAAACCTCCAGTATGCTTCAGGCATTTTAGGACAAAGAATTGCTTTGTTCTGGGTGGGACTTCAGGGAAGCAGTGGCCATCATTTATCCTTGTCAACACTTGGATTGAAGTTTAGAGGGTCTGAAAGTGTTTTGAGAAGGAAAGTGGTACCATCGCTGGTTTGGCAGAGCAATAAAAGGAATACTCAAATGTACCAATTAAAAGGTGTGAATGGCATTTTTGTAGCTCCATTCTCATGCAGAATTTAAGCAACAAATGCATCCGGTATTGTAAGCCTGCTTTGGTCTGAAATGATTCACTCTGATTTATATTCTTTAATTAAAGGCTTTTAAGATTTAATTATATTAGGAAAATATCATTGGTGCTTAGGTCAGTTTATGGCACAGGAAATGGTCTTATTTTTATTTTCTAAGCTGTGATTGCAAAACAGAGCTTCAGAATCTCCCTGAGTGGGCAAACTTCCCAAAACATTAGGTGTGCACAATTGTGCGTGCACTTGCACAGCTTGCACAGCAACCCAGTTATTGCACTTACCTGCTTTGCATGCATAATTACATTAATTACTTGGGCAAGCTAGCTATGCATTATGCATACTTTTACAATCATTGGTTGTACTGTACGCTTGTAAATATAACTGAGCTTTTTCTAACTGTACTATATAATGTAATGAGAAAATTATCTGTGGAGTGGTAAAGTGGTGGCTTCTATATTGCCAGGCAGGATTTCCAGCATGCAGCAGTTCTAGCTGTGAACATATCTGATTAAATTACATGAGTTTAGAATGGAAGTTGAATCAGTAAAAAGTGTTTTCATCATCTTACTGAAGACCAGAATTTCCAAGCTGGGTGTTCAGCATTCTGGACCAGTTTTTCTGTTCATCATAGTCTCCCCAAATAATATAAATGAAAGACTGCATAAAATTGATACATGCTTAATAATTAAAAGTCCAACTGATGACACTCAGATTATACAGTACATATTTAGCTTCCAGGAGATGGATGTATTCTACAAGTCCACTTAGCTTTTTATCTTAGATTCTTGGATACAAGCCTACCTTTCCAGAACTCTCAACACAAAGCTATCTCACAGGTTGTCTCTATCTGCCTGCCAAAAACTGTTGAAGCAGAAAGGGGAAAAGATGAAGACTGCAAAGAATCCACACTTCTGTCACTCAGATATACCAGAGTGACTATATTTTCTCTTCCTGGCACTGTTATCTTTCATACCTTTGGTACCATTGTTCCTTGCTGGTCTCCTGTTTTTGTCTTAAGTATGCAGCTTGGATATTGGTGCAGGACTTTTTCATCTGTTAGATGATGTCACAATTTCCGGGCACTGCATATGCTGCCTTGCTAGGTAGCACTTAGCAATGTTTGGATCCCCATCTGTTACCTCAATTTGGCACATTGTGCCTGCACTTTAAACTCTAAAATGTTATGACACTGTTTCCTATGTCTCTGGGTGCCAGGTGGATTGGAGCCATTCCTCGAAGGATGCGCGTGTGCAGTATGAAGGAGTAAATAACTTGGAATAGGCATTTGTCCTTGCTGTGAAGGACTGAGGGTGTCATTGTTCAATACCCAGCACAATCCAAGCCAGCTACTTCCCAGAGTAATACTTCAGCTTCATGTTAATTATTTACTGAGAAGATGACGGCTACTTGGACGCTGTGATTGTGTTTATTTCGTTAAACTGCACATGTCTCTCTTAGCAGAGGTACTTTCCCATTACTGCACCTTAGTGAAAGTACATGGCCGTGTTAAACAGGTAAACTACCCACAGTTTATCTGCTTGTTGGATAATCTGTTCCCCAGCTGGCTTGTTGTATGTGTCAATTCTCCATGTAAAGGTAGTGAGAACGACATCCCTCCTTGTCTTTGCATCCTGTCTGTCAGCTCATTACTTACCTGGCAAAGCTTTGAAACAGTTCTTCTCCCTGTCTCTCAAGCCATCTTTGCTATCTCCCTTTCTATATGTGTCTTCTGAGCTTGTTAAAACATACAAGCTATCATTCTCCTTTTCTCTTCACCCTTTTTCCGTGGTTTGGGTGGAGGGTTGGGCCAGATGATGTGCTAAGGTCCCTTCCAACCTAAATTATTCAATAGTGGTCTTTGCTTGTGCTCTTCCTGCCTCCCAGTATGGGTACCTAGTGGGTAACTTAGCAGCTTATATGAAACCATAAGTGCTGGAGTGGTGAATTCAAAAGCACATATTTTAATTATTTTACACAAAAAATGATGAAATTCCCTCAAAATAATTTCACTAACAGGGATCAAAATACTCAGTTCTGTCTGTATTTCATCAGAATTTAACCCCCTGATGTGTTGCTATACATGAGAATTGGATTAAAAGAGCTTGAAAATGGAGGAAATAATAAACTGGTTTGTGAACAGTGCAAATATTACAGTACTAACCCATGTCCAACACATTATTTTTAGTGTAAGACATTTCGCATCACTTTGCATTGAGATTTGATGTGACACTGTTAGTAAAGAAGAAGAAAAAGCCATTTTTTCTGGGAAAATACTGCTTGAAATCCTGTGGCCTAAGAGCCAAGGATAGGGACTGGGGGAGTGGCACCCGCAGGGGCTGGCATTTCCCATATGATCCCTATAAAAAGATATTAGGTAACAAGATGGTACATCTAGCCAAAACTCTCAAAATCATCTTAAAATGTAGCAGTCACTGCCTGAGGAGCCCAAGGGATTTAAGCACAAAGAACAGTAGAAGAAAGCAGAATCCCATTAATGGAAAGGGCAACAGGGCTGCAAAACGGAGCATTGTTAGGTTTGCCCTAGTCTTTCACACATCTTCTGATGGCAGGGTGGTGACTCCAACCTGAAGGGTCTGGCAATTAAAAAACCAGGCCTATCTGCACCAAGCAGGGAGAAACAGCAAGAAATAAGAACAAGACACATGCTATCAGGCATCACGGTGTAATAGCAAATACGCTGCCACTGTATGCAACTGCAGTGCCAGGTCCAGAGACAGGAGGCATATACTTAGAAATTAATCCCTTATCTTTGCTGTATTGCTGTGCATGGATTTCATAAAAGGGAGGTTCTAATGATGATCTTCTCACACATTTTGTCTGAATTTTCTTACTTTCAAATACCTTTGGTGAATGAGCTGCTGAACAGACCTTAATGATTCTGACAATAAGGTTAAGTGTTTACGGGACAGAATCTGGGGGCAGGCCAAGAAGGCAGAGCCTGTTACAGACCACTCAACCAGGATGAAGAAGCAGATGAAATGCTATATAAGCAGCTTGGAGAAGTGTAACAATTGCTAGCTTTGTTCTCATTGGGGGACTTCAACTTAGCAGATATCCACTGGAAAGAATATCAGTGGAGAGGAAGCAGTCTAGGAGGCTCCTGGAGTATGTGGAAGGGAACTTTCTGACACATCTGGTGAGTGACCCAGCTAGGGATGGCACCCACTGGACCTGCTCTTTGTGAACAGAGAAGGACTGGTGGGTGATGTGATGGTTGGAGGCTGTCTTGGGCAAAGCAATCACAAAATAATAGAATTTCTGATTCTCAGAGAAATCAGCAGAACCGCTACCTTGGAGCAGAATGAGACCTCCCATAATCCAGGAGGAAATGGTTATTGACCTGGTACACCACTGAGACACAAATCTGAGGGGCTGGATGGGATCCACCCAAGGGTAATTAGGGAGCTGGTGGGAGTGCTCACTAAGCCACTTTCCATCCTTTATCAGTGGTCCTGGCTAATCGGGGAGGTCCCAGTTAACTGGAGGTTAGCAAATGTGGTGCCCGTCTACAAGATGGGCCAGAAGAATGATTGAGGGAACTGCAGACCTGTCAGTCTGACCTTTCAGGTGTTTGCTTGGAGTCTAAATGATTACTTCCTGCATTCCAGATCATGACTGAAATACAGCATTGAGAATTTGAAATGATTTGGTTTTCAGCATTTGGTGCGTTTCATTTTTTCTAGGATTTGCACTGTGCACATCTTCACTCTGCAGAGGGAGCAGAGCTTTCTCCCCAGCAGTAGCTGTCACCAAAACCAGGGAATAAATGCTTGATTGAATAGAAAAACTTACGATTTGGGCAACAATTGAATTGTTGTCATCCTGTCTTGTTTTATCTAAATGATAATTGCTTTCTTCAAGTAACTTTGTGAGCAGGAAACACTGTATGTTTCTAAAACAGATCTAAGAAATGGGCATGCACATGATACTAAAAAAACCCTGTTAGAGTTTACAAGAAACAATCTTTTCCCAAACAGTTACAAAGGAGATCGGGCTTCAGTGCTGAGAAAATGCATGTTATTAGCTGGAGAAGAGGCCAGTTTATCCACTGGTTTGGCATCTCTTTTACTTTGGCCATGAAATACCAATTTCTGTTCTCCTAAATTCTGTTTGAACATTTTCCATGATCAGCTTTTTAAGTCGAAGAAATGTGTTAAGCATAGTCATCCAAAGCCAATTCCTTGTGTTTCAGAGAAGAACTTTCCCATTTATTCTTGACTGGTCAGTTGCTTCCTTTAGCCTGAGCAGACATGTGTTTCTTGCTATATGTGAGGAAAAGGTTTCCATCAAGAAGACACAAAGAGATTTGAAGCTGGCCAAAAATGTGACGAGCTTGAAATATGACTTGTTTGTCCCTTAGCTGATTTCTTGTGAGAAAAACAGTGCTACTCTCTGAATGATAAAACTGCGGAGTTTGAAAAATAAATGAGAGGATACGAGATTTTGGGGGTACCTGGCTGAGTATATAGAGGACAAAGTTTTGAAATTCAGCATCTGCTGAAAATCAGTATTTTTTAAAAAAAAAATAGGCTTTTGAAGATACAGAATTAGAAACTATGAGCTAGTACGAGCTTTTTATTTTTCTAATGGTATTCTTTTGTGTGTAACTGCTTTTGACTTCCCCATGACCTGCAGTTTTAGGTACAGCTTTTGCCTAGAAGCAGTAGTGATACTAAAGCAGTTCAGGTTCTTTCTCAGGTATGTGCTGTACATTTAGAAACAACTGAGCAAAATTTAACCCTACTGTAAATTCCTAAAAGTGAAATTGCCCCGTATGAGATGAGTGAGGTTTAGAATGCGTCTTAGTGAGATAAATAAATGCCAAGAAGAGAATGAGATGCAAGACCAGGAAGTGTGCTTGTGCCTGGGTTTCCAAGGATGTGCATGACCTACTTCTAAATGTATTGCAACCCATGGCTTATTCCAAGAGGTTTTTTTCTTGTGGATTGCTTTTCTGTAGTACATAGGCAAATAAATTGTCAAATGCCCAGAGAAGTGCTGTGAATGCAATCGCATAATTAGTTTAAGAGCACTCATTAAAGCAAGTCAGTGAGTTCCTTAGGAACCATGGGCCTAATCCTCAGAATCCTGAGCTGCTATAGCATCCTGTCATATCTACCCTGCATCTGGGAGAGGAACCACCTGCGAAAATGGTGTTTGAGCTTTTGTAAAGGTTGTGGGCAATAAAAAGCATCACTTAAAAGTAAAAGGGTTGTCTAAAGTGGTAGAATGTCTTAGGGACTGTAAGTGGTTTCAAGCCCTCTCTTTCTTACTTAGATCAGGTTAAATTCACTTTCTACCTTTAAGTAAGTAGAAACTGAGTTTTAATTGTGGCTGCCTACGGGTCAGCTGCAGCTGGGGCTAGTGATTGATTGGGTCCTCCAGAGCAAGCCAAAATGAACACAGGACAGTCAGCAGGAGTAAATTCAGGCCAATTAGTTCCCAGTGCTATCGGCAATGCTATGGGAAATCCATTTTTTTATCAGTAAGACTGCAGCTTGCATCAGCAGTCTCCATTCCTCATAAGCAGATCATTGACTTATAAATTCTTCTGGTATCTTCAGGATGTTTTTATCCTCTAGCCTATTGCATGTACTAAATTCGAGAGGACATATCACTAGCTGTAGCAGTGGCAAGGCTAATATTTTCTTTTGGAATATTGTGTTATATGTCAGCTGAAACAGCAAATGCATTTTTACGGTGTGTTTTGCTGTCACAGAATTGCATATAAGAAAGAAAGCATGCTCCTACTAGCAGCCTATGTTTCTCCTGATTTAATGGGGTAAATAATCAAGGTTTCTGAAGCTGGGCTGAAAATCATGCTACGTATTGCAATTCATTTAGAAAGCAATAAAGCTTAGTAAATCAAGGCAATTGATTAAACATCTATCCTAAATTATAACAGAGCAGATCTTCATGTGGTGTCACTGGTAATGTGTTTTTAGGATTGAGAATGCATTGTTGTGTCCTTCAATTTAATTACATACTGGTGCATAAGGACTGTGTCTGGGGCTCACTGCTGAAAATTGTCCTTACCAAATACAGGGCACGAGTCCAACTAATTGCTGGGATTGGTATCGGCCAGAACTGACTGTTGAACTTCTGGCACATTATCCCATGCTATTCATTGCATGTTTAATGTCCTGTCTCTGCTGCGAAGTTGGCCCAATTCTGCAGGTATTCTGCAGCAGTCAGTCATGCCGAGTATATGAGGTAACTCACCGCCACTTAGAGTGCCTATCTGAAGACCGTAATGATTTCAGCAAAAGCTTCGCTGGCCCATATAACCCTTCTCATCTTCACTCAAAATGTTTTTGTTTATTCAATACTTTAGGTATTCTTGATCTCTTCAAAAATGCTTGTTTGTGTTGTCTTTCTGAAAGTTTTGTCAAAAAGCAAATCAGCTAGAAAGGGAGCACAGAAGTATGGATTAATGGTTACCCTTGTAAAGCATGAGAAATCTGTGGGATTTAATGGCACAGGAAAATCAAAACCTCCTTGGTCTAGAGAACTTTTATAGCACAGTAAATAATGGGGTGAAAACCATTTTAGCACATTGATACATTTCATAATACATGCAGAGAAACTAGGTACATGGCATGTATGCTCCAGTAGATCAGCATTCACATGCTGTTATGTTTTTTTGAGTTACTGCTGCATAAACGGTTAATATCTAAGTGATGAGAAGTGTATTTAATGTTTGGTCAGAGAAGGTGCTTAATGAATGTGCATTTGTGTTTTCTAGGGAAGCTGAGACTTGGGGGCCAGCACAATGATGTGACTTTGGGCAAGAATCTTGTAACAGCTGCTCAAATTATAGGAAAAGATCTGATCCCTTTCCTCATCTGCCTGTTCAAGTGCATAGGCTTTTATTTGTTCTGACAGCTCCATCATTTATTATCTGTGCCATATTTTTTTTTTACCATGAAATGGTGCTATTTCCCCATGATCAGCCAAGTGTTTTGTTAGGGCTGTCTTTCATCAAATACATGTACACTGTCAAATACAGTGGGCCTGATCCAAGCTGGGATACAATCATTTTGCTGCAAACAATAAGATACACAGTAAGATTTACCCCTTTAATGAAAAGAAATCAACAGTTTAAGAGAAACAAATGCACCTTCTTGCATCATCAGGGGACATTTATATTCTAAACAGTGGTAGATGGGCATTTGAAGTAAAAAGGTATTTTATCCTTACTATCAATCACTGTCAATTGGAGGTAGATGACATTTGCTGTAGGTTGGATTAAAGCAAGGACAAGCAGAAAGGGATTGAGGTTTTCTTCCAGAGTGTGTAGGTTAGACATGTTTGCATTCACAAATCCTTTAAACAAGGTGCTTCTTGCTCCGGTGTTTCCAAGATGTTCTGTAGTGTAATGATTTGCCTTAGGTTACTCCAATTACAGTTTTAACGCAACAAAGTGATAGCAGTAAGCACTAGTTATTCTGTGTCCCTGGCGGGGTTCCACAGCCAGAGGATACCTGACATGTTTGTTGCCAGGATATTTGGTTTTGAATGAAGAGAACTGTGAACGTTCGCCCCTCTCCTATTACCTTTTATCCCATCATGATGAATCTAGAGCTTCAGATTGTATTGAAGGACCCTGGGAGTTAAATTCAAGTAGAGAGGATGTTTTACGTATGCAGCTGTTCTGGGACTAATTTATGCTTTAATACTTATCTTTTATCACAAATGGCTGTGTGAAAACAGTGAGTAAGATGTTAACAAGAGATTTTGTCTTGTTTCCCAGATCTCCTGGTGATAATTCAGGCATTTTAATTTGGGTGGGTTTCCTTCGTGATACAAATGCAAGGCAGAGGAGGAAGGGCAGATTTTTGTCCACTGCCTGTGAAAAATGTTTTTCTTGGAATAGAGTTAATGTGGGAACAGCATTCATCTTAGGTCCTGCTTAAGTGCTCTTTTGGGTCAAGTAGTGTGTAGGGCTGTGTCAGCTCTGTGAGCACAGGTAGATATTTTATCTCGGTGCTTTTAAAAAGTGGCTGGTTGACATTTGGCTCCGGAGATATGTTTTTATTTATCCAGATGTCCTGGATATTTTAATGGCCAGGGTGGCTTCCCTGTGGTGTCTGTGCTGCTGAATAACTACAGATACAAGAACCTAATTGCTGTATTTTCTCTGGCATAACCCACACCTTGGATAACCTATTTAACAGTGCTGGTGCTTGGGAACTAGTAGTAATGTAATCCACGTTCTCAGGTAACCAGATCAAATGAGACAGCGGAACTACTACAGGAAAGGGCAAGCAGTGTGTGATAGGAAGTAGAGGGCTATTGGAAGCGAGGAGGCTCTGTCTCCCTGTTGTGTCACCTTCCCTGCTGCCGGGTTGCAGTGGGGCAGATAACCCAGGGCATATGCGTGAATACGTGGTGCCTTTTGTGCCTCTTGTTTTCTTAGCCTTTTTATTAAGATTGAATAATACTTAGGTGCTTCTGCTAGGCATTGTCACTATTTTTTCTTAGCTAGATTTAAATGAAAGTACAGTACATAAAAGCTTCAGATCACTGAAGTAATCTCCATGCAAGTGTAGCTTAGCTCTGCTTCCCATCGTAGTGTCTCTGAAATGGAAGCATAATGCTTATTTTCCATACACTTGTCTGCTTCCCTTGTAGGCACACCCCTTGCATTTTAGTCATCCCAAGGCCAACAATGCCAACATGTATTTTTGTGAAACAAAATGGCTAATCAGATCACACAAACTTTCGGAATCTAAGAAATAAAACTGTAAAACAAGCAGCTGTGCACTTGAGGTTCATCCAGCCCCTTCTGCACAAGTTGCATTTTGATCGGCATGAAGGCAGGGAGTTCATGGCAGTCGCCCTCTCTAGGATCCAGTCTCAGTGACATTCTTGAGGAGCTGCCTTCTCTAAGCAAATTGAGCATTTAACTTTGCTGGGCAGGTCCCAGCTGTAGGAGTTTTTCTGTAGTACCTTCTTGTAGCCATCAGTATAAATTCACCTCTCTGTACTAAGCCAAATAATGTCCCTTTAAGAAACTGTATAGCAGTCATGTGTCTCTGAAGGAACGTACCACGCAAAAGGAGAATTTGGAGCTTATTTCTCCTTAAAATGGGAAGGAAAAATGCTGCCACCTTTCTTTGTGCAAGTTTCCCACTGAGAACTGATTTGCAAGGAAGAAAATGAATGTCTTCCATTGACTGAGGAAGTAAAGTACGTATCCCTTACTGCTGTATTCTGATTAAATAATTCTGTATTAAATAACTCTTTGCCTGAGAAACAAGGAGTTTTCATCATTATTACTGCATTCCCACTAATGCTGAATAGTGCCTTAACCTCCAAAAATGCCTGTATCCTCCAAAGCCAGAGGCGATAAAGCCCATATGAGGAAGATTTCTCCATGCTGCCTGTTGGCATGGAAAGAACTATGGACCACAGTCAGTGTTACATGCTCTGTTGGCCCAGACCATTGAGCCAGGAGGGATTTCTCATGAATAGGTGTTCTGGCAAGAGAGCTTAGAGCTAAGCAGCTTCCATATTCAACTGGCCTAGGATAAGACGCAGCCGTGCAGCAGCATGGTGCTTGGCTGGCCTCAGCCCTCAGTGGGAGCGTCTTTGCACAGCCCCACCACCACAAATACATGGAAAGTTTCTTAAAATGATCTCAGCATGTGCTGCCTGAGCCCAGCATTTCTCTCTTCCTTTCCAGATGTTTATGTCCTTTGCTGAAAAATGATTTCTGTTCTTAGAGTTTGCATCATCAGTATTTGCATTTGGTTTTAAAGGTATTAAAAAAACAAATAGAAAAGGAGTATTAACACACACGAGCAGTTACTGTACTGAGAGGGGTAAAATAACTTGAAAGATCCAATTATTAGTCTCAGGATTTGACTTCATCTTTTAAAACAACTTGGCTTCTGAAATTGAGTGGATGGCAGCAATAATTAGAGAATTCTTAGATTCACAGTGCAATCAGCAAGTCGTTTGGGCAGACTTCCTTACCATTTTGAACGGTTTTACAAGGTCAGAAAAGTATGTGTTTAAGGAGATACATGTATAATACTATGTATTTGTGATTAATGTTTGTTAATATCTAGACTTCATAGAAAAAAACAAGTTTCTCTGATCTGTTTTCTTCTTTTGAGACTGTGTATTTTTGTTTCTGAGTAGAATATCCCCCTGTGTTTTGCAGCTGTTATTTTTTATTGTGTATATATTTCTATTCACTGATGATGCAGTACTCAGAGACTTATGCATGTGAACTGCTCCTGAAAGCACTCTGTGCTCAGAAGTCCTACTGAAATCAATATGAGAATAAAGAACAAATACTTGCCAATTTGAGCTCTGAGTGCTTACAGATACAGCTGTAGTGCAGAAAAGATTCTAAAAGCTCAAACATATCTGCTTTTATAGTTCTACAGAAATATGCCATACTGTGGGGATAAAATCTAAACCTCAGCGTAGGTCTCATGTAGGTAATTAATATTATCATCATCGTATTACGGATGGCAAAAAAATGGCACCAAAGGAGCTGTAGTTTTCCCAAGGCAAAAAGGCACATTTAGAGCCGATGCTGAAATTCAAGTTGGCTTGATCTCTGCTCCTCTTTGCTGAGCTCTCTAGAGCCAGTGCCGGAGCAGATGCTGTACTTTATTTTCATGTTCTCTTTCACTTGAGTGAGGAGCACAGTTGCTTCTCAGCTTTCTACCTTGTTAGTGAGAAGTGAGAGATATTTCCACTGGGCAGTTCAATTCGTTCGAAATCTGAACTGTCGTTTTTCTCTTCCTTGACTTCACAAGCAACCTGTGTGTCCTTCTGCTCTTTTAAAAGGGGTTTGGCCTGAAGTGCATGGAAATTTTAGACTTGGGGAGCAGGGGGGGAACTTCAGTTTGACTCATTATCACAGGTACTTTGGAGATGTGAAGTTTTCTTCAGAAATTACAACCTTTCCTGAGCCTTTCATTTAAAGTAAAATGAGAGGAACGTGCAGTGTTAGTGCAATGCTCATCATCCTGGCTACCCCACTGGCCACAGGTATGTGAGCATCCTGGGGCTGTGGCAAGGTCTTTGCAATTCATGATGGTTTGTCCTGGGAACATCTGTAAGTCCGTGGGAATAGTGGCATCAATGCTTCTGGCACTGCTGGTTGTTCTGCTGGTGTCTGCCCCAGCCCAGTGGAGCCTGCAGGACTGATTGCGTGTGCTGCTAGACACGCTGTTGAAATAAATACAAAGCCTAGATAGTCTGATCATAAAACAGAAAATTGCTGTCCCAGTATGAGCATGGTCCTTCCCCGTTCTTGCTGTCTGGGAGGGTGCTGCTGTTGGAACAGCAGGTAAGAAAAAACTAGAGGCAAATACCAGACTTGTGTCGGTAAAATAAGGACAAGAGGCAGAAGTTGATTTTCCATAGATTTCACGCTGAGGCAGTCTCGAATAGAATGTATTTCTCAATATGTTAGGACTAATAAGTGCATTTAGTTATTTATACAGAAGAGCTGAGAGTGGTTCACAAAGAAGAATAAACATTAAATTACCATAATTCTTCCTTCTTTCTTTACAATAAAATGCGTAAAGGAGCTCTAAGAGCCTAGGATAAAAAAAAACCTAGAAAATTGTTAGCCCAAATGAGAGCAAGGAATTTTTTTTCCTAAGCAAAGCTTTCAGAGAAAACGCTATTTAATATTTAAGCCTTGAAAAGCAAATGCATTCCTTTGTCATGGTCAATTCAGCATACAAATAATACTCAGCTTTTACTGTGAAAATGTTCTCTCTAAGTTACATTAGGGTTTTTGGTTTGGGGTACAGTGTCATAGGGCCAGAGTTCAATTGGAGTTTTGTCTAAGACAAGGAACTCCAGTGGTGGAATTTATCTTCAGCCTGAGAGCTGGTTGTTTCATACAGTCAGTATTCCAACATTTATTTCAATCTTAGCCTTCATTTCTGTTATTGACTCAGGGAAAGTGTATCTGCAGGCACTGAGCACTTCTGCTTGTCCAGTGACATACTTGTTCATGTGTCCAGATCAATAAAAAGGCTCTCCTGAATGTTAAGGACAGCAGGCTGGAACTTTAGGTTCTATTCCACAATAGAAGAGGGCAAGGAGTAGAGATTATTGGTGATGGATTGGAGAGCTCCCTAATGAGCACTTTGGTGGAAGGGATGCTTTGAAGCCTGAAGTAGAATAGTACAGTCCACATTAACTTATGCAACCTGTACTGTTCAAGAGAACACAGATGGACAAATGAAACTGCTTTGAAAGGTAGCCAAGATTTTCTTTTCTTTATTTGAATAATGCCTTGACGTGTTGGAGAAAAGGAAACAAGGGAGTAATGTGTTTTAATTCAGTGAATGTTGTGCAGGAAGAGCAGCCTGTGGTCTGATTCACCTTAAAGAAATATGCGGAAATATCCACCGCTGCCCTCATTAAGCATTAGTCCAACCATTAGGCGATATTTTGAGTTGAGGGTGGGAGAATATATTGTATGGATGCAGTTAAATAAGTATCATATGCTATCATTATTTTTTGTTGTTTGTACAGCTCCTTGCACAGTGAGGATATGAGTTGGCCTCATTAGTGTTATTGCGATAGAAATAATAAGTCATGCTAATCAAAGAGTTTTAAAGTAGAAGGAATGAAGAAACAACAAACTTGGAGAATGCTGATTTCTTCTTTGTTTTCATTATATTTTTAAATGCACAATAAGCTGAAGGTATTTGAGTCTTTTAATCATAAAGCATTGTCAAGACAACCAGGGTAATGTGTATCATCTCTGATGACTGCCTTTAATTGTGGAGGGTGGGGGAGGGGCAAATCAAGAACACCCTCTCCTTCAGGAGAACAGACAATAGTACTAGCAGAATAGTTAAAAATATTTTAAATTGATTTTTTTTCACTGTTTAGGAGACATTAGACAGGCTCCTTCAGCACTGTGCAGGCTTCAAGAGAATGAGAATAACAGGAACTCATTTAAATTCCAAATGCATCCCTGTCTGTGTAACCAGCTTGTTGTTGTACTCTGCAGAATTGTTCGATGTGGATTAATATTGTTGACTAAATTTACAGAGTGCAGGGGGGGGAAAGCTTGAACTTTGCTTTGGGGTCTGGATTTCCTCTGTTTCCTGAAAGGAGGGCAATAGATGCAGCTTATTTGTGCATAGAAGGTAAAACTAAAAAAAAATTAAAAACCACTGCCTATTTGCTAAGGGCAGAGAGAGGGCACAGTTTTGCTTTAAGTGATATCTCCACATTTAGCTACTGGAGGAGCGAGTGCTTGGGAAAAACCACATGGTGCTCAAAGCTTGCTCTTCCTATTAGAAAAAAAATAAATCTGTCCATGCTCAGCAGTCAAGATGGAACATTAATTAATGCAATGCCTAAATCACTAGGAACAAAACTGAAATTAATCTCTTGAATATGCTATTTTTATTCCAAGTCTCTCTTCCCAACTTGCATTTATGTGTTTCTCTGTCTCTGATAAAAGTGGAGCAAATGTATAAATGTTGGCAGCATGAAGACCTCTTCGTAATCCTCTTTCTCTCACGGGACAGGAGAGCAGTGAGCCTCAGTTTCCTTTCAAATGAGCTTCAGAAAGAGTTGTTTCATAAGGGCTCCAGTGCTGGTGATGGAGTGTTTGCCGACTGCAACAGTTACAGCTGGGCTTTGTGTATTAGTTGGGAAACTTCTGCAAACTTGGCCAGTCAAATGACGTGGTGAGCCAGAACGGTGCAGGATTACCATCAAAGTGATGGACCCAGCTGATCCTAGAGTAAATAGACTATGAAGAGTAGGTGGGACTTTATGGACACTAAGCATATCTGCCAATTATTTTAATTTCTTATTGCTCACTGGCTCCAGATCAATTAAGAGGAGGTGATGGTAATTACTGTCTGAGATGGAGACTATATAATTCCTTCTGGGTTGCAAGGAAAGGGGAAATAGTGAAACTGAAGGCACCCCGAAGGAAAAGCTTTTCTGCAGTGTCTAATTAGTCTGTGGAGCTCACTGACACACAGTATCATTGGGTAGTTTCCAAAACCTATTTGGCTGGAGCAGTGGCAACAGGGAAGATTAGCAAACAGTTCTAAGCAGGTGAATTGTTGAAGCCTGGTTTCCTCCTGGGTCATCTCTTGGAGCTGCCTGCTCCAGAGCCCATACTGCGACAGCAGCACTGGATGTAGCTGAGCCTTCATGGGGACCCTGTCCTGGGGGATTGCTGGGAATATGGTAGGATCTGAGCTCACACTGCAGCTTTCCCCAGTGGAGTTACTAATGCAGTTTCTCCCCAGCTGCCTGTTATTTTTCTTTTCTGGAACTTGTTGGAAAATGAAGTTCTTGAGATCTCTGTCTTTCTGGCAAATTGAGCTGAGGTGTGATCGAAGCTTCTGAAGTTACTTGAAGGGAAGTGAGCAAGGGAGGCACACAGACATAGAGATTCTTAAATGCTTTTTCCTAGAGAGATGAGGCTACAGCACCAAGTAGTCATAACTCCAGGGAAAGACATAATTTCCTGCTCTGGTAGATCTGTGAATTTTACTTGGTGGTCAGCAGACAGTTGCTGGATTACTCTATGACTGCCAACCACTGGCTGGTTTGAACCTAGATCTGAATTAGATGTTTTGAAAGAATGTCACACACATGATAACAAGGGATATTACTGTAGTGCCTTGATCCTGTATGACAATTTCTATTGCCTAATAATATTCCTGGTAAATCAAAAATTGAAAGGGGTAAGAGAATAGAGGGAGAAGCCATGAAGCAATGACGTTTACACAAGCCATAATAACCGTGCTCTGATGCACTCCCTCCACCAGAAAAGCCTTCCATAAAACAGAAATGCCCAAATACACTTTTAGCCCTCAACTTGTTTTATTTTTTGGAGTGCAAGGCTCTTCTCATCTTTCCATTTCTCCTGTTGCAATATTACTTTCATGACTGTTAACTCCAGCTCTCATGCTTTGTGATCTGCTGGTAGGAGTGAGAAGTAATTTGTTTTGAAAAGAAAAGCAATGTAAATGTGTCATCTCTAGGTTGTCTCAGAGCTGATCTCCAGCGTGGAAGCCATGAGAACTTGAGAATTGCTTTGGGTTTTGGTGCTTCCCATGTCAAATCTGATTCTTGCTCATTCTCTCCTCAACTTAATTGTTCCAACAACTTCTTCTCCTCCTGTAGTAGAGTGCAGGCTTTGCCCATCAGTTCCACAGCCACTTCCAGTTTGCTGCAGATGTGGTTCTGGTTACACAAGCATCTGGGAAAGCTCTGCAACTGCACAATTTTTCTTCTAGCACCTTTGCTCTAAGGCCCATTTCAACACTATAGGTTATCTTTTGACTTGCTGATGGACCAGATCTCTATGAATGTGAGAAAAGTCTCTACAGATCAGTGGCTAAGGTTGCCCTGTTTGTTTTTCTTGTGGGTGACAGCAGTCATTCCTCAATGATGGCAGTACTCCTTCCTAAGCTTGCTATTCAGCAACCTTTTTTTCCTGCACTTTTTTTGCTTCTATTTCACAGTTGCTTCCAACTAAAGACTTCCTCTGTCATCTTTCTTGCCAAAATGAAATTCTGTCATGTTGCATTTACATGTTTAATGCCATGAAAGAAGGATGGACTTTTAGCTTCTGCACTGTCTTGGAAGGAAAGGAGACCAGCCTAATGGTCATTTAATGAGCTCTTCCCAGCAGATGGTAATATGCCCAGAAATAACATGGCAGAAACACAGTTTTAATGAATAAAGGATGTGGAACAGGTTTTATTATAATTTTCAATTTGCTTTTGAGTTGAGCAAGCTGCATGAATATCCAAAGACATTTCTCTCCATTTGTCAACAGATGAATGCCCTCTGAATTGTTAAGGGCAACATTTTGTGAGCAGAGAGATGTTAGCCCCAGGCGTCTTGTCTAAATTGCAATTTGGGTAATTGTTTCACCTGCCTGAATTCCCCCTGTAGTTTCTGTTGGATGCAGAGCTCTTCTCTGCTTCTGCCCTGCACTGCTGTGCAGTTGTACTATCTACTATTAAACAGCTGCTGCCCATAAGTAGCTGAAACATTTTGGGATCCTCTGGGATGAATAGCACTGTAGAAATATAAAATGATACCATTATCATGTTTGAAGTAAGATTTAATATAAACAAACGATTGTTTCAGTAGATGGTGCTCAGCTGAGTTATAGCAGCTCAGAGGCTCTGGGGAAGCAGTGGAATACCAGCAATCCTTCCCGCATATTACTGTGTATGTGAGTTTTCAAAGAGGGGAGTAAGGAGAGAAAGCTTTTTCTCCCTTCCAGCTGATGAAGGGAATAATGCCTCCGAGGCACTAGAAGCAGTGAGCCAGCTGCTGCTACCAAAAGCAGAGCATACAGAGGTGGTCTCAGGCTAGTACAAATCCGTCTCCTGCTCACCAACAGGAGGCGAGTCATAAAGACATATATTTTTTCTACCTCTGGAGAGAGGTTCATTGCTACCTTCTCTGTTTTCAATGTGATAGAAAATCGTGCTATGAAGGGAGCATATCAGGTTAAGGTTTTCTGTATGCCAAGTTACGTGGTATGTTTTTCAGGTTGTGGTGTAAGTGGTGGGAAGGAACCGTTCCCTGGGTGCTCTCGTAGGTCAGTTTTCATAGGTGCTATTGAGTCACTGCACAGCTCTGCTGCAGTAACAACCTGGCAAGTTGGCTTCCAGACACCAGCTTCTCTTATTTCTTGAAATACGTCTGCACACAAAAGTTCAAAATGTCACTCGCTTTTCACTAATGAGGGGACAGTGTGTTGTAATCTATGGACAGGGATTTGCTTAATGCGTACAGCCAGTCAGGCTGGACAACACCCAAGCTTTGCAAATTAAACATCCTTTTCAATAAATATCCATTTTGCTCACAGCACACTTGGTTTAATACAGTAGGTGCCATTAAAAATGTTCCATTTAGTGACAGAATCCTTAATGTTTTTAATGGTATTTTTGATAATTCCCCTTTCCAAGCATTAGTGAGGATGCAAATTCCATTGGTAATGGCAAAGGGAAAGTTATTACAGCTTTGAGCTGCACATCAAATAAATAGGTCGTTTCTAGGTATTACAGGGAAAAGAGAAAGCACTAAATATATAGCCAGGACAGTGGAGATGGAGGTAGCTATTTTGCCATGGCACAGCCGCATATGCCCCCTGCCCCAGAGATGTGACCTGCTGAAGTCAAACCTCCTGCACCTTCTGTCCGAGGAACAGATGCAGCATGATCCTGGAGATCCTGGCTGTAACTGTGACTGTGGACTCATTACCCAAAGGATTTGTGAGGATCCCGTGCAAGAATGTATCCTATTCAACTTCACTAAAATATTTTTATTGAATAAATGCAGTATTTAAAAGATTACCCTCTGTGTTTTCCGATGGAAACCTCTACTTCAAACAGCTCCTTTTTTGTTGCTTACAGGAACACCAGGAGAATCGCTAGATTTACCATCTCATTATCGCCTTCGCGGGGATGCTTCTTTTCTATTAGTGTTTTTATGTTGCCTGGCTGAAAAATGGGAAATAAGTATATAGAGGCCTCTGAACAAAAGAAACCATGAGATGGATTCTCAGCTCAAGTCTGGTATTTAACTGTGATTGTAATCAGTGGAGCTGTGTTGATTGACATCACCAGAGAATCTGGGCAGGACTCTGGGTGGCTGCTGTGGCTTATCATCGACTCTGAAAAGCTTCTGTTTCTGACTGTCTCTGATTTTTAGTATTAAATGCTCTGCAAGGTGCACACCACTTCCTGATGTGTCATCTTTTGAGTCACTAAGAAACCTCTCTAATAATGCTGAGTTATCTCATCATAACAGAAGTAAGTTCAGAGCAAAACATTACAGGTTTAGTGTCCTAAAGCACCCCTTTCTACATGAAACTTGTGTCATACAGTCCATGCCCCATTTATCACAGGGGAGCGCTTAAATTCTTCAGCATCAGCCTCCAAATGAGGTGACAAAGTCAGAAGCCTGTTCTCCCCAGGCATCCTGTGTAGTTGGTGCAGACAAAGACGCTGCTTCTGTGGATGCTTCACCAACTTTCAGGTGAGCCTGTCATTATAGAGGAGCACAGACAGATGTCTGCAGTGGATGGAATCACTCCTGGGGTGCATTACAGTGGCTTCTTTCCTTGTCTCGTACCCAGCACGGCTTCTGCTGGTGCTGATGCTTTTAAGAATCCTTAATGTTTAATCTAGTGGTGTTCTATCGTGATTTGTCCCTGGGAGGTCACAGCCTTGTTCATCTAATTATTTTCTACTCATAATTACTACTAATATTTTATGCTTGCTGTTTCATGCAACCACATAGGGATAGAGTCCTACCATGCTAAGCAAAATGCAAACCATAATAAGAAAATGGTGCCTACATGAAAAATTTGTAGCCATAGGATGAGGTATGATCCATCATTGTGTAACAGGCAGGAGGAGTAAGTGACCTTATGGTGATGATTAGATATGATGGGCAGGATGCAGCCTCCAACTCTCGATTCTGAAACCAGGGCAAATGTTTACACCCATTTAAGGATGTGTGGACAGCAGCGCGCACTGAAACAATGCCATTTTAACTGAAAATGGGACAATAGGTGTTAGTTTGATGTCTCAGGGAGGTAAAAACTTTGCTGTGAGAAATGAAAAAGAAAGGTTGATTAGGGTTCGTTTTTAAGCTGAGTTCTTTTTTGATCAGTCAGTAAAAGAAGGGTGTTTATGTCAGATTTATCTGCAAAGGAAGGCTCACAGTATGCTTCTACACTACTTATTGTTCATACAGAAAAATGGAACTTAGTGATTGTAGTGAAATAGCAAATTAAAGGTGAAATTGATGAAGTATCTTTAAAAACACAATAAAGATTAAAGAATGCTGATTAACCTGTTTGTCACAGATCGCAGAATACGTAAGCCTGCCTGCAGTTCACCACCTCACCCAAACAACACGTTTAATTCCTGCGTCAGGAAGTACAATTTATTTATAAACCAGGAACAGGTTGGCAGGGCGTTCCTGAATCTTGCTTTGGAAGTGTTGGGGGTAAATATATGAAGTATTCTGAATCAAATCAACATTTTATAGGAGTTACAACTGCCATTTTTATAGTGAACAAAGAACCAGGAGAATGAGGGAAAAATACCAGTTAATTAGTAGTTGAAATCACCAGAAACATCTTGCAGACTCAAGGCAGCACAGTGATTTATGAAAGCTTACAGCTGCAAATATTTTGGTGTATACGTTTGTATATTTGTATCTGTAGATAGATTCCTTTTTCAAATAATGCCGCCTTCTTCTCCTCTTTCCATCACTTCAAAACATCATAAAATACATCCAAAACTTGTCCTCATGCAAGGTTAGTCCCATTACTTACTTGAGATGGGGCTGTGATTCTCCACCATTGCTCTTTCATGTTGGCAGTACGTCACCAGTCCTTCCAGCTTTATTTTCCTCCTATGTGATGGAGCTCATTTTCTCTGCACTCTGATGCACCCCATGCTGCAGGAAATACCAAGCATGTGACAGTCGCCAGGTCTTTTATCTTCAGTGTGATACGAATAAAATGGAGGGAGAAATAGGAAAGCTTTTCAAACAGAAATAGCAGCCACTGACTTATTGTCTTTTGAGGGTGTAAGCGGTGCCTTCCTGAGGATTTCTGTGGGCTTCAGGAAATCCAACACTGCCTTTAATCCGGCTGTTTGATTACAGTTACCAAGGTAAGCCTTTTAACTCCACTTTCCTGCAAACAGGACTTTTCTTGGCCTTTCACTACAGCGTTTCTTTCAGCAGTGTCTTTCCATTACCTACTATCGGAACAGACTGTTTTAAAGAGCTGGAAACCTCATTCTCAAGTTAAAAGGGAATTTCAGATGGTTTTACTGGTGCTAAAATTTGACAGAGTTTCATGGGCCAGGATAACAAACGGAATCGATGTCTGTAGTCAATAGGTCATCTGCCCATTTCTCCCTGTTGGACAACTAAACCGTCGCAGACAAAGTGGCTCTGGTGAGCTTCAGTATAACATCATGCTCCCAGGCCTGTGTGATAGAGAATATAAAACAAATAGTTGAGACAGAAGTACTGAACTGGTCTCAGCATGATGTGTCAGTGTGCCAGAGATCCCGTTTCAGTGCTCCTCAGAGCCTTTTGCTCTAATACCACCTTTAAACAAAGAGATTCCCCATTATATTTTGTCTCCTCGCAAGGCTTGGTTGACCTCTAACTTGCCGCTAACAAGGCTGCTGTTTCTCTCAAGGGGCTCAGCCCTACCTTGACTGTTCTGGCTGGAATAATTCCTCAGTCTCTTTCCCAAACCCTTTTTGCTTTGAATTGTCCCCCGTAGCTCTGAACTCTGGTGTTTTGATCCATTTGATCCAGCAGCATCAGGGCAAGGGTTTTAGGTGAGGAATGTGTTGGTGAATACCGTGTATAGCTGCCTAAAGATGCTTAAATGGATGTTTGCCTTCTGGCTGCCTTAGGTTTTTTATGATATCTCAAGAGGTTATGAAATGCTCCTAAGTTGATATTGGGAAATTTTGTGAAACAGGGAATGTTGAGAGGAAGCTGCTGTGAGATGGTGGGTAGAAAACATTCCTGTAAGGTTCTGCTCAACAAAAATAGCCTGTTTTCTGTGATTCTGCCTGTAACAAGAATACTGGAAACATGTATTCTCATTTGTCCTTGCTGTACAGCATGATGTAGTGGTTAAATATATGAAATAGGTATGCCCTGCGCAATAATAGTTTGCATAATTAATTTTGCTACTTATGGCTCTGAGCATAATTTCAAGAGGAGTAGAGGTAAGCCCCGTATAGCAGTTTGAGATAGGAATCAAGTGTTTTATCCAGTGATTCTTATTGACAAAGGGTTGGGCTTTGCTCCGCCATCACAATGCTTGAGCCATGAGTGCAGGGCAGCTTGCCCTTGGTGTACCTGGAAAGTGAAGTGAAGACACAGGTCAGGGCTGTTTGCCCATCTTACCTGGTTTATTAATTTGCCAGCTCAAAGAACTGCCATGGATGGCAGCTGTCCAAGTTACAAGCTAATGTGTGGAATTTGAAACCAGTGGGAATATTGCAGTTAGTTTAAGTAGGAGAAGCAATTTTCTTGTTGTAGGATTAAATATAGAAGCAGTGCAGTGTTTTCATGTTATTTTATTTATTGACGACTTCTTAAAAAGCCCACTTTAAATTTTAGTGGTCATTTTAGAGCTATTAGGTCATCAAGTAGTTAATGGTTTAAAGACTTTTAAAAACTGTTTAGAGGTTTTTAGACTAAATATTACAGTATATCAGTTAACGCATTGCCTTGCTTTAAAAATGTAGCATTTTCAATGCATTTTTGACATGCTTGGGGCTACTCCAAGTCTTGATACTCAGAAGGAACCAACTACAATATTAGGCTTTAATATTTTATGGTGGGAGTCAAGCTGTTTACAAGGTATGTAGGAAAAGTGGATTACGTTTTGTCACAGTGCAGGTTTTCACTCAAGGTTAAGCACAGGACTATAATGGGGCAGGTTTAGCTCCTCCCCACCAGAAGAAACATAATGTGACTGTCAAAACCGAAAGAATTTATTGCCTATGTTGAATAAGGTGAATTGAAGACTGGTCCCAGGAGAACAGGCTGAATTTCGGTTCTGATCCAGCAAACTGCTACTATCCGGCCTGCCCCGCTAGTTCCCAGTCCTGCTAACGTGTTAACCTGGAGTGGGGTGAAGGCTGAATTCATGCACCAGGGAGAAGCTCTTTGATGGCTGGTAAATCCTTGCAGCAGGTGATTTGGCTGTCATGGCCTTTTTGTGCAGAGCAAATGCAACTTGACCATAGAGTATGCTTATTACAGTCGTTGAAACATGCCAATAAGGATGTGATTTGTCCAGTATTAATTGCTTTAAGGGTGCTAGATGCACACTTCCAGCTGGATCCCAGAAATGTCAAATCAGTTTATCAAATGCATGGTTTTAAGTCATTTCTGTGTGTTTTCTTCAGGCTACACTAGAGCCTTGCATTCATTCCTCCCCAAACAAATTAATCCTTTCAATATTTACCTATATATACTAATTATGCATAGTTCTTTTTTTAACCTTAGTGTTTCTTATGATTTGATTTTCCTTTAATCGTTTCTTAGATGAATTTTTAGCTGGATTTTAATATCTTCATGAAATAGAAGAATGATGGCTTAATATTTTTTTCCTCTTTCTAATAAAAGGTGACCATTCAAAACTGAACTGCCTTAGTGACTGCAGAACTGTTATTACACAGGGTGTGAATTACAGCAAAAGGACTGTAAAATGCAGTAGAATTTCAGGCTTTGATAATAAGGATTCATCTCAGATCTCTGAGATTATAAAGGTGTTAAATGACTTTCTTTCTGTGCCTTTCTAATATTTCAGATTTCATAGTAACATCGCTGTCGAGATCTATTTGACATTCTGTAACACTTTCTCAAACAACAGCCTGTCTCTTCTCC
>JANHGB010054936.1:35405-47674 GCA_026283785.1 Coracopsis vasa
ATTTCATAGTAACATCGCTGTCGAGATCTATTTGACATTCTGTAACACTTTCTCAAACAACAGCCTGTCTCTTCTCCTGACAGAGAGCATGCTTTGAATGAAAGTTCATTAGTCTATTGAAACATCTCAGTTAATTGCTAAGCTAGTACCCAGAATTGTCAAGTTCATATTTCCATCTGTGCCTCATGCATAGCAATAAAGAATTTTTTTTTGGACAGGTTAATTTGCCTAAAATACCATGTAGTCAATCAGAGTAACAAAGTTGTTGATGGGAGCATCTGTCAAACTGGAGCTTTCATCCGAGCTGTCCCTCTTTGCTAGACGAACATCTCTGGCTTCCATGAGTTGGCAGAAATACAGCAAACAATAACAGCAGCTGCACTAGAATAATGTTATTCCGATGCTAAACACCAAACAGCTGGGTGTTGCATTGGTAAGAATGGTTTATAGTTCAGCTTCTTATGAAAATAAAATCCAGTCATTCAGATATAGCATTGTTTTAATATTTAATTTGGATTGTTTATATTATTTGCATTTTGTTAATTTTGCATTTCATATAATTTGCTTGAAAATAGCACTTTCTTGGAGATTGTTCTCTACATGGGCGTGCATAAAGATTCCCAGTACTTGGTGCTTTTCTTTAAAAAACAAAACAAAACCAAATTAAATCTCTGTGTTAAAAGCAAATTAGATGTATAAACTGAAATTATTGAAATGAGTTAGGAACTTGCGTTGAGATTTCCAAGGCATGCACTACATGGCCCACAGTGTGCCTTTAATTTTCTGACAATCAGAAAGATCATTTAACAATTAGGTTCCAATCTTCTACTGCATTTCTCTCATTATTGGTAGTGCATAACGGTGACTACATCCACTGTTAAATACATGGAACACATCAATGTTAATGGAGAGAAAAATACAGTAACTCATTTTCCTACAAATATCATTTTTCATGCTCTAGGAGACGAGCTCAAAACTCAAGTAATTCCAGTCAAATCAGTGGATTTAGCCTAGATTCGCTTAAGTGTGAAAGAAGGTAAAATCTGACCAGTGACATCCAGAGGTGCAGAGCATAAAAGGAATGAGATTAGAGTTACAGTATCCAAAAATAAGTTTTCATCTGTACCTTTTCACCAGTTCTGAGAGAACAGAGGTTCCTTGAAAGGTTTCCTTGCAGATGCCTCTTTTTATTGTTGATGACTATAAATACGTGTGCGAACTGCGTGACTGATGAAGGTACTTTGGTGCGTGAGTGGTTGTTTATGGGCACACCTGCATTCTGTCACAAAATTTAGGATCTTGGAGAACTGAATTATGACTAAAGCGATAAAATTTCCAAATTCAGTAGTGATGATTTGACTTTATGTGCAGTACGCCACTGTCATCTGCGCAGTAAGAGTTTTAAGTGGAATTAGATCTTTGTTTTTGTAGGTACTTGTCCATTTTTAGTAAGCTCATGGAATATTCTCTGCAGATGAAAAGTGGTAGATCTAATAAAATTTATAATGTGTCTTCAAAGCGCACGTGCAGTTGGGGTACAGGTAAACAAGGTAGGAATCAGTTGCCTTCATTTAAGGCAGAAGAAATTTCACTTAAATAGGACCAAGCTTTCACCCAGTATCTAAATAGATTTTTGTATCATGGAACTACTTTGGAAGGACACAGGAGACCATGAGGTCTTTGTTGCAGGGTGGTACAGTGCCAGCACATTAAGGCCAAATTGTCGCAATGGTAAATATGTGGAGTGTGAGATTAGAGAAAAGGCAGCGTTTGTAGAGGAGGGAAGGCTACTCTCTTTTTTGGGTTGGGTTTTGCTTTCTTCTCACTGAAAATAAAAGGTACTATTTCCCATTGCTCTCCTGCTCCTCCTCCTCCCCGCCATACTGAGGAAACAACTCTCTCCTGCAGCTGCACAGCCAAGCTCTCTACCCCATGTCCGTCTATTTTAGCAGCACGATGGGATGGCAGCCAGCTGGCGTGCAGGTTGGAGAGTGCTGTTTGACAGAGAAGGGTTGTCACACGGTACCAGATAATGAATACTGAAGCTTTCCACAGGATTATATAACTTTTGAGGACACTTTCATGAGTAAAAGTCTTAAATGTGGGGGGCTTTCTGTTGTTGAAAAGCACCGGCTACCTGTGCTGAGTATTCACCAGCCATGTGAGAGAGCAGCAGGGGAGGGCCGTGAGTCCGTATGTCCTATCCCTCACACGTAAGCATGGACTATTAGACTGTTGGAAGCACAATGTGTTTTTTTTAATGTAAGTATGTGAAATGTCTGAGGCTCACCCCGAGGCAGAAAGAAAAAAAAACACAATTCTCTGCATGGGAGAGTTTCCTGAGCATTTGTGGGTTTTAATCTCTGTGATACAGTGCTAGGCTTGACACTGCAAATTAACAATACTTATCCAACTAAGATGTTGCAGGCTGTTTATTTGCAAAGCACTTTTAACATCGTCTTCTAAAAGATTGTGGAAGTGTACCCAGCATTAATACTATTTTGGTCCTTCCTTGAAAAAGCATCATTCCTCCTCCTGAATACATTTACTTCTCAATGATGGCTGGGTTCCCTGGCAACTTCCTCAGTGAAGTCAAACATATGTGTGTTAGAGAGAGAGTCTGCTGAAGGGGAGAGTGTTACAAAGCTCTTCCATGGGATACAGAGTTCCTTGTCATTGCCTCATCCTGATGTTTGGCAGTGGGTGGAAGGGAAGAGAGGACAAGCTGGGTGAAGATAAATTTGTGGAACATTTGATTGCATTCCCCCCATCCACACTGTTCTGCTTCTCTCTAGGCCTTTTAGGTGAGGAGGGTCAGCACTTGGCAAGAGGAGATCTGAGCAGTAAGAAAAGTCCATCAATTTTGGATGAACATAAGCCTATCAGCTGCTCTGTATTCTGCCAGGCTGTGGCGGAGACCTTGCCTTGTCTTATTAATGTCATATCAATGTGTCTTATTAATAATGATAGAACCACTCAATACCATCCCAAAAGAATATAATAAAATCAGCTCTGATAAGGGGTCAGGGCACGGAAATTTTTTTCTGAATACAGACACCCATACAAATGTAGAGATAGGTTTCTCTCTCTCTCCTTTTTTCTTCTTCAGAGTTTGTGTTCTTAGCAAAGTCAAAAGAGGTTGTGCAGGAAGCCTCTCCTATTTTCATTGACCTGAAATTGTGACTTTTGCCCTTGGAATTGATCTGAGTATCTCTGAATCCACAGATGTTTTCAGGCGGGTAGTCAATGTGTATAGTTCTGGAAGTTTACCCTCGTTTGCCCCAATTAGTGTATCTTGTCATTGGAATCAATCTTGTCCCGAGAACCATTTCCTCATTGAAAATCTTGCCAATAAAACTATGGCTTCATTGTCTGGCAGATCGGTTGGGTTTGGGGTGGTGGTGGTGGTGGTGTTGTGCTTGGGGGATTTTGTTGTTATTTTTATTTCTTCAAATTTACAGCTTCAGAGTAGAGCTTTGTAGGTGTGGTGGGTTTCTGCAAAGCTTTGCAGAGGTCACCCTAGTGCCAGGCTAGAAATCTGGGCGCTAGGTATCAGGACGTGCCCCAGCTAAAAAGTAAGTAATGCTGAAGTCAATTTGTAGCCGGAGAAGAACTCATCCCAACAATGTTTTCTACTTACTCTATCACCCATCTTCATAAATCCAGAGTTGGAAGTGGTTACTTCCAGTTTAGTGTGTGAAAGAGGGTGGCTCCGGATTGCACCATTTTTTTTTCTTGTTTAGCTTATTTGAAGTTGCTGGTTTAGATGAAGGATGAACTGGAGGCAGTTAAGAATTTTTCTGTGTGGCTTGCGTAAATTGAGTCCAGTCATGATTACTTATTTTATTTACAAATAGAATAACTGACCAGCTGTTAATGGCCAACTTTTGAAGGGAAGGCTTGATCCTGTGTTAACTTTACATTCCTGGAGGACAATTCGTCATGAAACCAACATAATGTGTTGCTAATGATTACTTTATTGAGCCCATCAGCTCCCTGGGAACCATTAAGCTGGAGGACCATCTGCTACTATTAGTCCATGCATGCTAGTCCTGTGGTTTGACCCGTGGGTGATGTGCAGGGGGTTTGGGCATGAGTGGGCTTGTGCTGTTTGCCCTAGTAAACTCTTAGCCACAACTGCTGAAGCAATGCTAACGATCATCAAGTCAGACCAGTTCTGAATTTGCAGGAATCCAGAATTCAGCCATTTACGGAGGCTTAGTGGTATTGTTAAGTCTATGATCAGCACCAGGAGCTAAAGAATGCTGAAGAGAAAACAATTTCCCAGACAACAGGAATAACAGGAGATTTATTAGAAGTTGCTGCAGTATCCTCACTGAACCAGCCATGCTGTCTTAATTATCTCCTTTTAGCAGATGAACTGCAGCATGGAGTCTGGATGTGCAGAGCCCTTGGTGTCTCACAGGACATGCAGAGGTTAACGCAGCCTGAGGTCCCGAGGGACTGGTAGGGCACCGTGTGACTTTCAACAGATCAGAAGCTGTAGGATTTTACCCGGTGACTCTCTTGCTCCTGTAACATCTATGCAGTTAAAATGCTCCTTCCAGACAGGCAGCTAGTCATGATTTGAAAGCAGCGAGATGTGGAGCATGCCCCTCCTTTTGACCCTTTGTTCCATCTCGTAAGTGCCTTTGCTGTAAAGAAAGTTGAACCCTACAGCTTATTTTCTGCCTTTACTCTGTGGCCATTAATTCTTGCTGTTTCGTTGGTGGGTGGAGTTCCTTTGTATTTTTGCCTTTTGGTTGTACAGAAACCTTGAAATGTGATTGTTCCAAGCCCAAAGATCTCACAAATACATGTCAGAAAGCTTGCCTGCTTTTATTCTGTGTGTCAGTTGGTCTAATAAAACACATTACCTCTTCCTATAATTCATGACAACCTAACCTAAGAACCATTAGGGCTATGAGAACACACCATGATGTAGAGTTCTTACGTTGCATCTTACACCTGCACTAACGTTTTGGGTATGCATATGGTTTGGCTTCACTTATTTCTGCCTGTGAGCTCATGCACTTTGTGGCATTATAGATTATGTCGTATAAGAACGACAGTTTTATTTGCTTTCATTGTCCACTGTGGAAGCATTGCAGATTTGATTCTAAATTAATCTTTATTGTGTTTTTAAATTTCTTCTTATTCCTTGACATAACCTGCTATCTGTCAGGCTTAGCTTTGCTGGCTACAATCAATTTATTATTCATAAATTCTCTGTTTTGACAGCAGTAGACTGGATTCAATTACTGCCAAAAGGCCCAGTCATACTAGGCTGCAGTGTTAGAAAATGAATTGCTCAGCGATGTGATCTGTCTTAGTGAACGTTAAGTGATGCTTTGATAATTATATAGACATATGTATGCTGGAAAAGGGAAAAAATACAAAAGCTTTGGGAACTTTTTTTGTTAGCCCCTGTGGAAAGCAGCAGAGAACAGTGGAGGAAGATAAATTGACAGATTGTTATTAGCTGAGGCATCGTGTAAAGTCAGCAAAGGCCCTATTGCTCCGGCCCCACTGTGTGTGCCGCTGGAGGGTGGACCGCAGCAGAAGACTGAAGACTGCAGCAATACATGGAGCAGCAGACAAAATTAACACCATCATTTAGTTTTATTTGTTACAGGTTTAAGTGAGCTGGAAGATAAAAATGTTTAAAATAAGCCCTCTGAGAGAGACTGTGCTGGAGAATCCCAGAATCTTCATATTTCCAAATGACAGAACCATACCTCTTCTATTATTTTCATGGAGAAAAAGGAAGAGGAGAAGACCAGTCCAGGTTATTTTTCAGGCTGACAGGTGGGGGGATTAACTGTAGGAGTTTTGAAGGCTGCACAGGGTGTCTGTCAGAAGACAGCAAGTTTTGCTGACAGCATCAGTTTTCCACACATGGGCATGCACGTATCCTGTACACTGAGGCAGTGACTGAACGCCGGCTTTCTTCCTCAGACTACATTTCCCTTCCAGGATAAAAACACTTTCTTACTGAAATAAGACCCTGCAGACACTGTGGGTAAAAAAAGCTATTTTGCCCTAAGGTTTTCATTGTGTCCTTTTGTGAGAATGGATTTTTGTCGTTGCTGCTTTCCCTGTTCAGAGCTGCCTGTGGGATTAAAGCAGGTACAGGAGGAGGACAGAGGAAATCTCCTTGCTCTGTCACATGGTCAGGCTTTTTTCTAGAGCAAGAGAAATTTGGCACCGTGCTGTCTTTTTTCCATGTGAAAATACATGGGTTCAGATCCTGAAATGTGCCCAATGGTAATAACAAAGGATGGAGGGATTCTTAGGGGAAGCCGAGTTCCAGTTTTGAGTGGGAGTTGGGGGATTTTAGAAGAACCCTTCTGCAAATGGCAGGCTCTGTTGTGGGAGAAGCTCTCTTGGAAGCGCAGTTGTTCCTGAGTGTTTAAAACAGTGACAGAAATTGGAACTCCAGGGAGCTGAATTCTTTTGAAGGTCAAGTCCTAAGTCTTTCAGATAACAATTTCATGTAATACCTTGAGGAAAAAAAAGGAGTTTTCATTACAGAGTCAGCTAATTCACCTCGCCAGCTTACAGCAGTCTGCTCAGAAACTGATACTAATTATGCCCAGCTCTTCTAATAGTATTTTTCATGAGTAGATACTGAGGCAATGAGGCATTTCAGGAAGTCAGTATCATTGCAGTTATTTTACACTCAGAGAAACTGAGGCAGAAAGGTCATTCAGTAACCCACTGGTAGAGCTGTGGATACAGCCCAGCCCTGCACTCTTTGAGCTCTTTCAACTGTTCACTCATTGTAATTGTGAGAGATTATTTTAAAAAGTATTTTTATGTTTCATGAATGCCAGCAAAATCAAAGCAAGAGAGTCCAGTAACAGCTCTCCTCTCCCATGCTCTCTCTCACATGCATTCCTGTTCATTTCTGTTTCACTGTTGTTTTTCTTGAGCAGTGATTAAGGAGAACATTTAGAAAAATGAGGAAAAGGTGAAGGAGAGAAAATGAAAAATCCCTGCATGAGAGAAGGAGTTCTAGTGCAGGAATTGGAGGGAAATATACTGATGCTGTAGCTAATAAATGTATTATTGTTGTCAGGATATGAATCCGAAGGGGGGGTTTGTTTGGTTTTGATGCCTGTTCTCAAAGCAGTGGGTATCCTATTTAATTCAGAATAGGACATTACAGTGTATCCACAACCTTCTGAACATCCTGTAGCAGTTACTGATATAATAATGCATTTCATGCTACCACATATACTTCCTTCTGTATTTACTTCTGCTTGCTCATGTGGACATGCATAAGCACAACTAAGTTAGCGTCATATTTAATTTCTCTGTGGTTTTGTAATGGAAGTGCTCATTCTTGCCTTTTTTACCCGTTCAGCTATTGCAGCTGCATTTTCCTCCCTGCCTGCGATCAGCCCCTCTCTGAGACTTTGCTCTCTCACCTCCATTGTTGGTATTATAGCTCCTTGCAACATCGCTGGGGCATGTTGCACGACAAGGAGTAGCTTTTTGGTTGGGCTTTTATGCCTTACTTGGATTAGTGAAGGTTTTTTTCTGATACCTTCTGCTACCTGTGATACAGCTTGCCAAATTATTAAATGACTGATCAGTTGTTTTTATTCAGGAATGTATTCTGCCCATTAGAATATTATTGGGGGGGGAGACAAAAAATAAGCTATTCAATTAATATCAATTGCCAGCTCTTCTTAGAATTGTGTCATAAAATTCTGCTATAACTACCTTACCTTGGGGCAAAAACCAGATGTCTTCCATGCACGTTTCTTATAATGGAAAAGGAAATGGTGGAAAGTGGTGAAGGAGAAAAGCAGAAACAAATCACCCTGCTGTATATTTCCTGTATTAACTACCATTCTCTGAGATAGCAGTGGGTGTTTAAACAACCATCGTTCTCCTTGTTACTGATTAACATTAGTCTCTAATACAGCTGGAGTTGAATTAATTGTCACTGAACCGACTTTTTTCCCTATTCCTATCCTAGCTTGACTCCAATATAAATAGGGTGTTTCAGCACTTCATTTTTTAGTTACCTGGTCTAATATACATTTCAAATTCTCCATGCATAGTTTGGTCTCTGTCTGGATCCCTTCCTTTTAAAGTGATTATCCTCTTATTTCAAATGGTGAGTTCTCCAAATAATAAAATGGTTCTAGGAGAAACTAAAATAGAATGTGAGTGGAATTGAAAACAGAAAATATCTTCTTCCTCGAGTCACACCATCATTTGTAAAACTCAAGAAAAGGAAGGGCCAGACATACTTCTGGGGCTGTAGGGAGAGAAATAGTGTCTGCTTGGCTAGACAAAATGGCATTTACAATGGACCAAATGGGGCTGAAATATACTAAATAATCATGCTGAGACAATGAGACATGGCCAATAGAACTTGTTTCCCCAGAAAATGATCTGGAAAGATATGAGTAGAGTAGTTTTTGCTCCTTTTCCTTGCTTTTCTTCCCTTTCTTATTTCTTTGTCCCTCCAACAAAGTCAAATCTCCCACTAGAGAAGAGGAAGATCTAAAGAATATCCTCCTGATTTTGTTCAGGGGAAAAAAAAAGGCAGGGATTCATTGACTATTTCTTAAAATAGTGGACATACAGAAACTACCTTTGAACTCATTGGAGAACCCAGCCTCACGATAAGCTCATGGTAGCTCTGACCAGGCTCTCATTCCTGGTTGATTGTTAAAAGAAACAATGGTTTGAGGTTTCTGCTGTGAGGACAGTGTGCAGCTACACATGTGTATTTCATAGCAGGCATGTCAAAAGGCATGGCTTTGGTGATCAGTTGTCTGCTTCACCAGTCCTTAGAAGCCTCAGCTCAACATACCCATCACAACAGAAAAAGAATAATAGCTGTTCTTGCTCTGGGAGGGGGTGAAGTGTCAGAGAGAGAATCTGGAGGAGAGCAGTACGGATTGAGGGCACAGTGAGCATTGAGGGGCTGCAGATGAGCTTTGGATGCTCAGTAATGATACTGATTTTTCAGTAGGTACCTCTGCAGTCACTGGTGGCTTTTCCAGAATGACCTGCATGCTTGAGCATGACAGATAGTGAACATGTCATCTTCCTTTCGTTGAAACAATATATTGCCTCCTGAGACTGGGAAGAAAGCAGCAACCCAAAGCTTAGTTTTGTAAGGATTGAATATTCCAGATCTTCACATTGCACTAGATATGTCTTTAGTATCCCAGTAGGAGAACCACTTTTGCAAGCTCAACTTTTCCCTCTCACATTCTCCAGCTAACTGAAATGCTACTGCAGCTGCCACTTCCTTTTGTATATTCAGTTGTAATCCGAATTTCATGCTGTCTTTGGTCATCCGCTTTACTACCTACCAAAGCAGTTTCTCAGACTTTATGATAAGGAAATCATCATCAGTATAAACTTGATTGCAACATCTGCACTCCCCCCTTTACCCCTCTCCCTATCAATGACACCACCAAGTCTGGCTCCACTGATAGTGAAGCAAAAAAAAAGAAGAAACCAGCAAGAATGGATATTGCTGTCCAAAATAATAATAAAAAAAAAATATGTATGTACATACAGCACATACCCAAGTAAAAAATATTGCAGTCTGTGAGATTTGGACACCATTTATGGGGTTCATCAAAAGCAATGAACTAAATATGCTAGAACAATAATGATTTATTATCTGCCTACCTGACCCCTAGCTAACATAATCAATACATTTATGATCCAGACTCTCTAGAGTCTCTAAATTATGTGTTCTGTGGCATCCTACTCTAGCAGTAACAAAGGCAATTACTCAACAAGCTGTTGATAATACCCACTAGTAATTTAACATCTTATGTCTCATTGAATTAATTGATTTCCTTTATTGGCTGTATGTATAATTTGTGGTGTTTCATTATTTTTTCTCTCTCTCTGTTAGTGAATGCTTCATGCCTTTCCAGTTTGTTATAGTAAAAAAAAAACCCAGAATGTGTTAATTGAAGTGTTCAGGTCTTGAAGAGCAAAGAATGGGATATTATTTCATAACATATCATGATGAACTTACTAATAAATAATAATCCTAATTGAGTGTCACGCATGAAGTAGCTGCTGAGATCTCAGAGCAAACCCAAGTACTCTGACTTCCACCTTAGCTATGCTGCAAGTTGAGAACCGCAAAATACCTGCTTGTCAAAGGGGTGCTGTGCCTCCCATGCAATGGAGAAGTGCCCATCTATAGCATTTTTCTCCATGAGGTGGTTAGTGGGACATTGCCAGCTAAAGAGATGGTGGAGCATGTGCACCAGGCTGTATCTGCTAATTGCTGTGAACTTGTTTGCAGGTTGTTGCCAACCTGCCATGGGTAAGGAGCAGTTCTTGCCAATTGTTGTTTGCTAACTCTACCTCATTCCCTTCATCCCCTACACCTCCACCCCCAAAGCTCCTGTAATGCCACCCTGCCAGGCTTTTTATGTAGATTTCATTTGAGAAAATGATGTTTTCAGAATGCATCTTTCTAATTGTGTTCAAAACCACCCAAACCTGCTTTGTGAGGTTTTTCATCTTCAAAGAAGTTTGTAGCACTAGCTGATAAATATTATGCTACAGTTAATATATCAAAGCATAATGTGGTCTAAAACAGAATTGCTAGGTCATCCGTCTGTGTCACATGAAAAGAACTGTTTTCCTGGTTTAGTTTGCTATTTACCTCTTTACCAAACTAAAGGAAATAACTTTGTAGTGCATCTTCAAAGAGATGTTAGGTTGTTTCTCCTTCTTCCTTTTCTTCTCTTCGTAGGGATTTGGAATAGTTTTAAAGCATCAGAAACCTGTTGTATTTGGAGAAGGTTTCATAAGCTGACCATAATCTTTACTCTGTTAACAGCTGTTAGGTCAGTTGTTTTACCAAAGCTAATGTCAATCTCTTTGGAAGCAAATGACTTTCTGGAAAAAATGGTGATACGTTATCAGGTTGACCCCATTAAGGGGAGGTGCTAGCTGAAGAGGTCTCTACTTTTCAGTTTCACATGAACTCAGTCCCGTCCCTTTAGACGTTTGCTGAACATTGGTAAAAGAATATTACCTTATATACGAAAATTAGGAAATGGCAAGGTCACAAAATAATCAGAGGGAGCAGTGCATCTGAAAGACCAGCATTTCTGATTTCGTGCTTTTGCAGCCCATTAGATGTCTGACTCTAATCAGACACATGAGAAAACTCTAAAGGCACCTGGTGATTAAAGCCACCTTTTCACAGATAGACTCAAAAAAAAAATACACACAGCAATTAGCTTAGTAAATTGGCTTGCTTCCTGAAACATATTAATTCTTTCTTAATTATTTAAAGTGACTTCTTTTTAGTTGATAAAGATTTTTGGTCATCTTATACTCTGTGTCCTCAGACTCTGAATGAAGGGTAAATTTAAAGCTGTGAAGCCCGTGATGACATGTGAACAACTGCCAGATACGGCTCTGTACAGCTTTTAGAAGTGGAGATAATCTAGCACCTTCACCCACTATGTCAGCCTGGTGGAGTTTACAGTGACCTATACTCGTATCTCTATTTAAATCCATAATCTGATATTCTTGAAGTGTGATCTGGAGTTTTGAAAGAAAAACACTAGCTGCCATTTTTAATTACTATACTTAAGAAAGCCTCCAAATTTCAGCTATCATAGTCTTCTATTGAACTATCATGCTGTTAAAGATCATTACAGGCAATTCCATAATCCATCTTGAAGCCTTTAGTTTGAAGGACAAGCATATAAACAAGGAGGTTTGGTCACAGACACAGAGCAAATATAAGAAGGGAGAGCTTGAAAACAAATCTTTGGGAGGCAGATAGGGTTTGAACTGTTTCTCTTCCTTCTAAAACCTCAGCTCTCAGTAGATCATCTTTTGGCCTGATAGTTCCCAAAAATTTGAAAGGCAGATGGTTCTTGGCCCTTCAGAAAGCACAAGCACAGCTGGTGAAGGACTTGCCATTAGAAAAGATGCTATCTTATCACAAGCTAAGTGATTTGTGTCTGTGGTAAGGGATAACAAAATGGATTTGTTAGCCAGGAATCTTGTCGTTCCAGTTCCTGTCGCTCCAACTCGTTCCAGTTGCTGTCTTACACACGTTTCTCTTCGTCCTGGTTTCAGCTGTAGCAGTCATTTTTCTCCTTCTTAGTAGCTGGTGCAGTGTTGTGGTTTTGACTTTAGTCTGAGCACAACACTGATAACACACCAATGTTTTTAGTTGTTGCTAAGTAATGGTTACTCTGATCAAGGACTTTTCAGTCTCATGCTCTGCCAGGGAGGAGGGG
>JANHGB010054940.1:7879-19325 GCA_026283785.1 Coracopsis vasa
AAGAAGTTCTTTACTGTAAGGGTGGTGAGGCACTGGAATGGGTTGCCCAGGGAAGTTGTGAATGCTCCATCCCTAGCAGTGTTCAAGGCCAGGTTGGACAGAGCCTTGGGTGACCTGGTTTAGTGTGAGATGTCCCTGCCCATGGCAGGGGGGTTGGAAGTGGATGATCTTAAGGTCCTTTCCAACCCTAACTATGCTATGATTCTATGATTCTAGGGTGGTAGATTTGAGCTAGGAGAGAGGAACAGGGGAGGAACCAAGGAGTGGTGTAGTACAAGTATGTTTGTGTTCTCTGTGCAGATTGCCAAACAAACACCCACTCTTCTCAAGGACAGCAGAATAGCCATTTACTTCCGGAATCTGGCAAAACTCAGAGGCAGATGCACTTCAAACCTTGAGCAGCGTACAAGAAATAATGATTTCTTGTAATCAGATACAAGGGGCATCATCAGCTACAGCAACAGAAGCCACCTTCAGCAATGGCTTTTCCCTCTGCAAGAAATATTCCTCCCATCCCAAACAGGTCTGGGCTGAAGTCTTCATACTTCACTGGAAACTTAATTCTGTAGCAGCTAGAGAAGTGCAAGGGATATATTGCTCTGAATCTTTCCCATTATCATAGAAACATAGAATCATAGAATCAACTAGGTTAGAAAAGACCTTTAAAATCAAAGATCAAGATTATGCCCAATAGGAAACAGATGCAGCTAAGCCTGTGTGCACCTGCAGTAAGCACAAGTTAAAGTCAGCCCAGAAGCCTTCCCTTACCCATCTCCTGCCATTACATCTTTCATTCTTGGTACCTGCAGAACTGCACAGAGCTTTAAGCATTTACCAACAACCACTTCCCAAACGTCACCTACTAGGATGCGGATGAGCCAGAGCTCAGCTTTGTGGCCCTTCACAAGCCATGAGGAATGGGCGCTCAAGGCTCGGTGTGAAATGGAGAGGCAGACAAATGTAGTAAGAGTGAGAGCTACCAGGAGCACCAGGGCTGGGAGGAGGCATCTAGGACAAAGAACATACACACAGAGCATATATTTTTTCAGTGGTGCCTTAATGCCTTAATTCATAGCTTTAGTGTTTGCTGGCTTTAAGTTAATCAGCCTTTAATAAAGGTAATCATTAGATGCAGCCTTCATTTTAACATATTGCTGTTCTACACTGTTAATCACAAAGTTATTATTTTCCTGGCTGCAACTGATTTCTTCATCTCTTGACAGTGGTGTTATTATAAGCCCTTCATGTGACCATGATTATGAAAACAAACTAAGGCAAGGAGCTTAACTGTATTTATGAAGAGAGGCACAGCTCCTGTCTTACCTGTGGAGGAAAAACAACACGGAACAGTGGCAACTTTAGGAGATCTTGGACTTCAATAACCAATGCACCTCATGGGCAAGATAACATTGTGCCACATTTTTATGAAGGCTACCTTTTGCTAGGGCCTGCCATGAAGTTTTACAGGTGTGATTAAGTGCTCACACATAAGGGAAGGGCAAAATAGAGTATTCGGACAGTGCCAACAAGAGGTTTAAAATGCATTTGTAACAAAAAGCAACTTACTCTCGGTCCCACAGAAACAGCCATGCAATATTGAGGCCATTGTTGAGTATCCACACTGCATAAAAAGGTATTGGCAGCAAGTCTGGCTTTATGTAGACACATCCAAATTCATTCCTGCCAGGAAAAGTGGTTATGGAGAAAGGCATTTTTCTTCTGCATTGACTAACCGAGCTTTCCTGCCCTCATTTTCCTCATACTGACAGGGACTCTACACTGGAGTTTAGTATTCCAGCCGAAATCAGAGTATTCCCCCCCCCGCATCCTTCTCAGACACACAGTCCTTATGGCTTTCCCCACAGAACATTGTCCCACAATACAGAACTTGCTGGTCTCTGCACATAACTAAGGACTGCTCCATAGATGCTGCAAAGCTGGTGACACTGGTGGTGGTAGCAATGGCATTATCATGGGATTTTAGCCCAGTTCCCAGGGAGAAAAGGCTTATGGGATCATAGTGTGAGTGCATATGTATATATACATTTTATGTGTGCACAGATACGTGTATATGGACTTGATCACTTTCGTACAAACACATACATCTTTCTTCTCTCAACCTTCAGTGTCGGCAAATTCTTACAAGTCATGTGAAAACAGCAGATACTTAAACTACGCAGTCCATGGTCCCTCTTGACAGAAGAGCTGCAATATAAGTGTATCCCACAGAAGACATCACACTATTACAGATACTACATGGTAGTACATGAGGCAGTTATTGATCTCACAGCCCCAAAACTTCCCAATGTCAAATCTCTGATCTCTAACAGCAAGTAAGCTCAAAGCATTAACTCCATAACTCATTAATTTTGCCCCATGGATTCTCAGTCTCCAGCAGTGGGTAAATACTACTGGGTAACAGTCAGATCACATGAATCAGTGGAAACCAGGCCTCATGCTTTGTAACATGTCCACACATTACAGCAGTTCATATACACATCCAAACCACTTCTTAGCTTTGATGCTGAACCTAAAAGATGCTGAGCTTCAGCATGTCAAGGGGAATGACAGTTGGTTTACTCTGATTAGGAGGCCCAGAAAAGGGAGTAAGAGACTGAACTACAGAAGGGAAACGCCACTATCCTTTAGGTGTACCATAAGCAGGGCAAATACCTTCGACAGATCCCCGACAAGGCGTAGAGAAGCCAGGCAAGCTGCCAGGCATAGATGACATTCCAGATGAGGAAAGTCCAGCCAGCTGGTGTGAAGTCAGTGTTGTACTTGGCCGAGATGTTTCCAGGGGTTGACCTGAAGAGACCTGTGGTGGTGAACGTTATTGCAGGTAAAAGTGTTACTACATACCAAGGATGGGGAAAGACTCCTGAATTCCCTCATCCTATAATCTTCCTCAAGGCTTAGGCCACACCTCAGTGGATCTAAGGGAGATGAAAGGATGCCCATAGTGAAAACAAGCCATGTGCTGCAGTTGGCTCTCCTTTAGACACCCGTTACAGAATCACTGTCCCAATGGGGATCCCTGAGCACCTTCCCTCTTACACAGAACCAGAAAAGCCAGTTGCATGCAGAAGCCAGAGAGAAGCACAATGCCCATTTCTGACAGTTTCAGCTGGGAAGTGCTCAAACAAGGCACCACTGCCCTCAATAAACCCATAGCAGCTTTCACCAGGATACAAGGGCAGTGTATGCAAAGATTGGCTTTCACCTGCCACTAGATCCAGGTTCACCCAGGACAAGACCATTTACTTGGATTTCAAGGACTGGATTTCAGTCACCTGGCTGTAATTCCTGGAGGCTGCACCCCCTGCTCCCATCTTTCAAAGATAAAGGTGTATTTGGAGCAGCAGTGTGGTAACAAACAGATCTAACCCACCTAAGGCACCATAAATCATCAAATGATATAATGCATGAAATCCTCCTCTGAACAAAGCCAGTTTGTTTGCATTACCTTTGAATATCCCAGTGGCATTTCCAGCATTCAGTATCACTACAGCCACAAAAACAACCAGAGCCAGAAGCATCACCAGAATCTTCAGCTTGTGCATGGCATCCATTTTATCCTGCAACAAATTAGAGGTATTTTTTGGCTATCTTGATGCATGGCTGGGTTTGTTCCGTGTCCCAGACACTGGTTTAGAAATTGCATTGTAAATTCCCCAGTTTTTACTGCTGACTTATTTGTGGTGTTTTCAGAAGAACCAAAAAGGTCTTGCATGGGGTAGGAGCACCTGCCTTTGAACCAGCATCCTCTTGACAGGGTCAGCAGCCCAGAAAATTGCCCCAAAGCAGGGCAAACCACTGATACCTCCCCAGAATCCTCTTCCAGTAACTCAAGGATTTCTAGTGGCAGTGTCTTTAATAGTGTCTCCTGGGTTTTTAAGTCTGCAAACTCTCCCCAGATCATTGGATCACTTCATGGATCTGGAAAAACCTGTCTCAATGTCTGGGATTTTCTGTTAACAACCTTTACCAGCCCCTAGGACTGCAATGGCTGCCCCATGAGTCTCAGATGGGGAGCAAACACTACAAACACCTAGGAAGGCTGCTGGGTTTTGGACAACACTGACCCACAGAAGCAGAGAGACCTTGCTAGGCTGCAGGAGTGAAGTGGGAAGCCAGAGTACCCTGTGAGCAGCCTGCTCTGCCACCACCCATCCCTTACCGGCATACTGCAAGAGAGAGCTTGGGTTTGCCTATGGATGCATTGCACAGGGTTTAAGACCTAAATAATTACCAAGCAAGTGTAAGAGTGATCCCATCTTATCTTACACAGCTATTGCGGTTTTACTGAAGAAAACAGCCTATCGGTTTTGCCCACTTTAGGAAGAAATATGAAAGCCTTAGTCTTGGCTTTGCAGCCAGGTACCTTTGGGTTCAAGGTAGCTTTTCACATTTACCTCTAATCCTATAGCGCCTACAAAATAACTCTTCATGATGGTATGACCTCCATTTCTACCGGCTGCAAGTAAGATTTAAAGGCTTTAGCAGATCTCAAGAACTTTATAGGTTATACAATCTCCACACTACAGTTTTTCAAGGTTTGTACGTAGTGACTTGAGCTCTCCCAAGTCATCTCCATTAGTCCAGTATTTGTTCTATCAAGGAAAAGTTGTATGCCACCTGCAAGAGTAAGCATACATGCATCCACACAATAGGCAACAGCTTTATTTCCCCCTCACAGTTCAGTACTTGAATGGCCTTCTCTATACAGTGGCACTTCAGTGCCTCCCAGGCATTGGATAGTAACTGGAATGGCAGGAATAACTGAGTTGTTCCAAGCTGCTCAGCGTTGAACTAATAAATTCCAGTCCCCACTTCAATGGACGCTTTTATAGTTCTGGGTTTTACTCATGGGCTGAGCTGCATCCAGACACATCACAAGGAAGTGGGAGGGGAAATTTTGCTTTCTGTAAATCCCTGCAAGCTTTTCCCTTTCCAGGTCCATCAAAACAGAAACCCTTCTTTAAAAATTAAAATCCTATGTGGAAGAACTCATTTAACTCAAGATGTCAAATCCCAATCAGGTTTACATCAGTCAAACCCCAAACCGTAGTCTTCAGTGGGTACACAGCAAGGTCTGAAAAGGAAAATCCACTTGCACTATTAAAGATATCACTTCTGTCTCAGGAAATAACTGACCTGCAGATTCCAGAAAGCAAGGAAAATGTAGGATTGGAAATATCACTGCACAATTGTCCTGTTCTTATATTCTTTCCTTGAACATTGACTTATGGCCACTCCAAAACAGTGCATGGGAATAGATGGTCCTTTGGTTTCACTGTCAGGCTAAATCTGTGTTCTCCTGGCAGTGCTGTGATTGAATTCAGCACCACATTTCTCTTTTGTTAGCATATTTGGAACAGACTTGATTACACAGCTTCACAGAAGCCCATACTCGCTTACGGAAGTCTAGGAGAGTCCTATTTTAAAACCAATCAATAGTTTCACTACTGTCTGCCACCTCCTGCCTCCCTCTATTTACCACCAGCAGTAAACAGCTGCAGTATTTCCCTGCCTGCAGCTATCACTCACACCCTTTAGAAGGATCAGAAATACTACTCACAAGGATCCACACAGGCTTTTTGGCGGCGTCTCACAGCTGTAATTCAGCTACCACCAGCGCCGAGGAGTCTTCTGCTGCTCAGTCTTACCTAAAGAGATTTCAGACACCTTTCAGCAGATTGATAACCACGCACCAATGTGAAACCACAGCAGTTAGACACTTCCTGCCTGAGCTGCAGCCTCCAATTGGCTGAAGCCTCCCCAAAACAATCACTTCTATCTTGCATAAGTGCTTACTTAACGAGGGCCTTTTGTAACAGGCAGAGCAACGCACACTCCCAACTTGCTGGCACCACGAGTGTGTGCTCTCCGGCTCCCGCCTGCTTTGTCTTTCCCTATCTCTGCCACAGGGAGGGAAGCTCAGCGCTCCACTGCGAAATACTGCATCTCAAGCCGATGGCTAGGGCAGCACTCCTGTGTGGGAATGGGGACACTTGGAGGGATAGCTGCAAGAACAGCCTGGATTTGGGGTTTGGGGAAGCTGGAGATTTAACACATAGCAAGGAATGGATCCTGTGATCCAAGTACAGATCTTCCTATAGCCCCAGATGGAGCTGAAAGCTAAGCATCTCTCGTGACTGGGCACCTGGGGACATTTTATAGTGCTAAACATCATAGCTATGAGTAACTTCTCTTGCACAGCAAGCACATGTATAGTTATCTTGTATTTTTATACTTCATATCTATTCCTTGCAGGGCAACACCTACTGTTGAAAATCCCTGAACCTGGCCTTAAAGCTGGACTTTCAGTAATTACTACATCTGAAGGACTCTAGAAACCATAGGAAGAATCTTCCTCACGTCAGAGCCAGAAGGAAAAGGCAGGCAAGAAGATAACCCCAAACCTGAAGTACTACATGGACTTCTCCAAGATTTATTTTAAGATACTGGTTTCAAGCATTTTGTACAAGTAAATTTTTTGTTCACAGATACAGAAAAGGTTCCTGCTCCCCGTTACAAGCCAGTCCCACAGGAACAGAGCAAGCCACACTAGCTGATCAGTCTCCACCTGCATCTCTGACTGCTACAGGGCTGCAGCCTCACCACATCCACTCCATTCATTCTATGTTTCTGCTTGTTTCCCCTCAAATTTAAATGATTATAGCCAGTTAAAAACATGCATCAGCATCAAGGTGTTCTTTCTTTTGTGCTGCCACAGTGCCTATCAAGCAGTCTTGCTGGGGACTCCTGCGTATCAAATATAAAGGCAGTGAATAAACCAGCACCTATCCTCAGCCATTAGAAGCAACACCATGGGGCTGGGAACAAACCCTTCTGGAGCTTCCTTGGCCTTTGGAATAGAAACACAAAGCTTACTTGAACATGGATTTGCCAACTGCGGAGAAAGGCAGGGCATCCAGCCAACACGGCCATTGCCTCTTATCAGTGTAGATCTGCAGTCCACCCTTTGAAGGTATTCTGATGAGGAAACCAATGGCTTAAGTATGATTATTTCATATCAGCCAGATATTATGCTCTACACACTGATCACAAACTGCTCATGTATAACCTGTTCCTTGAAGAAAACTAAGGCCTGAACTCCATGTGGTGGCATTAACATCTTTCCTGTTTTCACTTTGTGTATCCCACCAGATATGTACACAGTCACTCTCCTCTTGTCCTAGAAATGGCCTTTGAGTTACAAGTTCATAGTTTATAAGCACTGTTACAGCAAGTATGGGCTGAAATACAAGCAGAACCATTATGTATGTCCCTCTTCCTAGTATATTAAAGCCTACAGTGCACTTTTCCCACACTGGTCCATGCCTTATTTATAGCCTACTGTATATAGTATGCATATAGGTCCTGGTCTCAGCTGGATAGCGTTTTCTTCCTAATAGCTGGTATCCATATACGTATATATGGTTTTACTCATCAGATAGTCTAAATGACCTCAGCATGTTAGATACTGCATTTTCATCCAGTGAATAGGTGGTCTGAAGTTCTTCACTTGATAGAGACAAGTTTATCTTACACGTGTCTGTTAGGCACAGATGATCAGCTAAGTCCACGGTGATCCAAATCCAGGACATGTTTTATGTTTGGGAAACATTGGCCAAGTGGGAGAACCAACACATTTTGCTGTCCCATGTTCTTGCTGGTCATTTCATAATGGCAGAGACAAGCAGAAGCAGCCACCATAGCAGTGCCCTTGTCCTTTTGCCACAGCAAACCGGGCAGGAGCTTTAGGCTCTCATTCTGGGTTTCAAAGTTATTTTCTCAGGATAAACTGCGACACGAGCCTTTGATGAAATATTCAGAGTTATTTTATCATGCAGCTTTACAGAAATCCCCTAAAGTATGTTAGTGGAGTACAGTGGAATGTACTTAGTGCTTATAAATGTGTTAAAACTGAACAGCTCGTGCTTCGCTAGGCTGCACAGCATTGCCAGACGTGGGATGCTCGGTACAGCTACAGCTCTAAAATACCAGTGTCCAACTTAGAGCAAGCATTCACAGAAAGGCCCTACCTTTCTAGTGTGTCCTCACTGAAAGAACTTCTAGACTTATATCTTCCACAGGGATTTCAGTTGAAAATCCTTGCTGGCCTGTTGAGGAAGAAAAACTGCATTATTAGATGAGTGACAGATGCAGTTACATGCATTTCAGCCAAGAAATTGCTCTCAATGTTTGTGTGTACAAAGGGAAGCATAATACAGCTCACATTCATGAAAGGATGCGCTTTGAAATCAAGATACTCAGCAACAATGCTGAATGGAATCACTGGAACCAATTCCACAACACAGCCAGTGTCCAGTACTTTAAGACAAGCTGCTTTGATTTAAAAGTAAGTTCATATTGATCCTGCGTCATGATAAACAGTTGCCCACTAACTTTTTTTACCATAGTTTTACCATCACTGCAGTTTTCCACTGATAAGCAAAGGAATATACATATTCTCTTCCTGTAGTACCAAAGATCTTTAAAGGGTTCATCTTTAGAGCCTTCATTTGTAATTTACTAAAGGAAAAGAGGAAAAAAGTTGCTTTTTGAGGAGGAAAAGAGATCTACCATGCCCATCCCTCCCCATTCACACTCCCTGCAGCACCGTGGTGTGCTCCACCAGCACCAGTGCACCTCAGACACCAGTTCACATGCAGTTCGCATGCACTGGCTGCAACGGGACCACAGCTCCACTGTCACTCACCCATGCACTACAAAGCAGTGGGAGCATTTACAAGGTGCTGAGCTAGCACAGACTTCACACTGGAATTAAAGCCCTGCTGACAAGAGGAAGATCTTTTCCAAAGAAAAAGAGAATACCATGATTTCTCCTTGTAGTAGCTGAAATAAGACATTATGAGCAGAGACAGCTTGAGTCCAGCACAGAAAGCTGAAGACAATCACTTTCTACCTAAAGTTACCTGCCTTCTATTTTGAGTCATTTTGCACTGTGCAGGAACTGAGACAAGTCCACTGTGACCGGCTCACCCACTTCATGGCACACACTGTCACTAGCAGGAAACTCCAGGATGCAAAGCCCTAGAAAAGCCACTTTTCCTCACCAGGGGACACTTTATTGTCATCTAGGTCAGAGGTATTCCTCTCTTAACAGGAGACAGCAGAAATAGTTGAACAAAACCAGTGGTTATATTAGCTTCCAGCCAAGCAACTCAAAATAGAATAGCCTATGAAAAGGGGAAGCTCTCAACATCAAAGGATGTGCACAGGCAGGGAAGAGCTGACCTGAAGTGAGTCCCAAATGCAGATGTGAGACACAATCCATACAACTCCTCGTCGAGATATAGCCACCAGCAAGGATTCCTGGGGCAAGTCAAACTCTCCTTGCCCTGTCCCACACCAAGCCAGGAGCTCAGCAGCTCCAGACCAACAGAGCATTTTGTTCCCATGAGCAGCACTGATGGGTTTAAATCCAAAAAGCATTCCCTGCCCCTGGAGCTCCAGTTTAATCTTTACAGCCACTTGCTTCAACTCCAGCCTTTCCTAATGGGAAATTGGCACCCAGGAGTCAGTAAACCCATTGGAAATTGTTTTCAGGTCAGGTTCAGCAAACGTTGACAACCAAATATACTAATCTGCTAACAACAGCTCAAGCATCCTAATCCTGCAGTGGGTTAATCTGAGTGCCTTCAGTGCCAAGGATTAGCTTTCCCTCACTACTAGAAGGGATGGGATTTGCCCGGGTGCACTAGGATGGACGCACAGTGGAGAGGATCTGTGCTAGCAATCCCCTTTGTGTATTTTAAGAAGGAAAATCATCTGCTTTCTATTGTTGGAGAACAGAACAGACCCACCCTTTGGCAGCCAGGAAGTCTCCCTAGGCTTGAGGGAGCAAGAAGGGCAATAGGAATCCACTGCCCACTTATTCTCAACCAGACTTTTAGGCAGCTGCCATGCTAAAACTCATTGACTGATCTCCAAATATTTTTGTTGAACTCTAGAGTAAGAACATTGCTGAAATTACGTTTAAATAACTCAGAACTAACCCCTGCCCCACTCCTGAGAGAAAGGGGAAAGACAAAGCTCTTCTGTCTTTAAGCTAAGCGTAATGAGGCAAACCGAAAATACTCCCCAGATGTTCTCACTTACTGGTTAACCATTGGTAAGTTGCCTTCGAGGGCAGCCCAGGAGTCTACAGCAGTGTCTGGCAGGCAGCATCCACAGCATCAGACCAGGAGCAGGCAGCATGCAGCTATGAGAAACCAGCAGCTCACCTGTGCAACCCACCCCTTTGAACAGGATGACTGTGAAAGGGATGACAAGAACAGCCCTAAGCAGGGATGAGCAAGGACACATTTATATGGCTGGATAATGTTCGTTTTGGAAACTTCAGTTTATTCAACCGCGTCACTGCTGTTGCTCACAGAGCTGCCCCATGTCCTCCTCTGACACTGGAGGAGTGACACACAACCAACCGCATCCATCCATTCAGTACCTTGTTTGGCCAGCATCGCTTCTGTATCCTTATTGACTCTAAGGACACACACGTATTAGCCTCCTGGGCAGCTTCTCTCTGCCCTCACCACTATCACCCCTGGATGCTTCACAAGCATTGACACCTCCATGAGAAAGTGAAAAGGCACTCAGGAAACAAGCCCCTTGCACTGACAGCAGCACAGCAAATAAGCACTCAGTGGGGCTACTTCACAGTCCACATGGTCACCCAGCATGACCAGGAATAGAGACAGACAGTAAGGGAGAAAAGGCACCTGGATTGCAGTCAGGGCACAAGTTTTCCTGATTTCCATGAAAGCAGAGAGCTGCCTTTATTTTATAGCTGCAGCATTCAGGTCAGCAAGAACCTCTCATGCAGAAAGCCTGCTTCGTACCTTGGGTGGCCTGATTTCCTTTATAGCATTTTTGTGGCACTTTATATGCTTAAATGAAGAAGTGTCACCTCTAATTGACAGTATCCAATGCACCTCTCACACGGGCAATGCGCATCTGAAGCCCAGCTTTTAGAGAATGAGAAACACAGCAAACATTTTGATTGCAGTGACTTTCCTACAAGAGGAAAGCACGAAGCTTACACAGACAACTTCAATTCACAGCAGCTGAATGCCTGGCTTTAGTATGAATACTCCTTTAACGTAGCAATTTTGCAATCTAATTATTTAGGTATTTTTTTAAAGGCAACTGGAGTATATATAAAATACCATCACATGGATATATATCACCTCCTACATGAATCATTGGCAGAACTAGAACATTTAGTTCCCTCATTGTGGAAAATGAGTAGAACAAAGCTCATGGCAAGGCCTTACAGATAGGGAAGGCGATTTTTACTGAAAAGAATCCAATAAGGCTGTGTGGATCCACAAAGAATCCACCAAGCTGTGTGGTTCGGTTGATAACGCTGGAGGGAAGGAATGCCATCCAGAGGGACCTTGACACGCTTGTGAGG